>OMNV01027439.1:0-62759 GCA_900303265.1 Brotula barbata | reverse complement strand
TCACAGGACCGTTTGTACTTTGTCATGGAGTACGTGAACGGGGGAGACCTCATGTATCACATTCAACAAGTGGGAAAGTTCAAGGAGCCCCAGGCAGTGTAAGACATGGATATTTCACAATAAGAGTCCACCAAAAGACATCTAGTTCTGCCCTTAATGCCGTAAATCTACGGAATTAGTGCTCGACAGAAAATATTCTAGTTGTGATCTCAGCCAGACTTTCCTTTCCTTGCATTAAATTTTGGCTTTCATGTTTTTGAACATATTGAAAGCATTGAAATACACAAATAATTAGGTGTTCAGGTAGAGACGAAGTCTAGAGGCCCTCATTCAAAGGCCCGACCCTGACATTATTAAAATCACACTGAACAAGAAGTGCTGCTCAACAAGATGAGTAAAGAAATTATAAAAGAAGCCTTTCAACTGGTAACATTAACCAAATGACCCTCTACATCCATTAGAAATGTGACCTGGAGTAGTTCAATGATTTATAATATGAAGATTCTTTAAAAGTTGAGTTGCTTAACAATGATGAATGTGAATAATAATAATAATAACAACAATAATAACAATAAACAATAGTAATAGTGACAAATTTATTTGTATAGCAACTTTGATACAGGGCGTGCAACACCAACAGCTTTACAGCAAGATAATCACGTGCCTCACATAAAACAGAATGAAATGAACATAAAAATCTCCAAGGAACATTAGTATTAACAATTAAGATATTACTAATGTTAAAATATTAATATCCTAAAGGTGAGAAGTTCACAATGGTTTGTGATTCTAACAAAATACTTTTGAAGAAAAAAGCTTTTATGGAGGGTAGTTACCCAAACTGTGTTTGAATAGGAAAAGTAATAATAAACTGTAGTAAGCATAATAAAGGGTAAGGAAACATGATGATTCACTAATATATGTCCTAAATAACACTTTACATTTAGACATATATATATTTAATTAATATATTAATAATTATAATGTGGGTTTTTTCCAATTCATCGAGTGATTAATCAGAGTGTGAAAACTGTCAATAACAGCTTGAACAGCAAATCAACCATCACGCTGTGTTGCTGTCTCTTGTACGTGTTATGGACGTGAGTCTGACGTCAGTGTGTTTGTCTTTGCAGGTTCTATGCAGCAGAGATTGCTGTTGGTCTCTTCTTCCTGCACACCAAAGGTGTCATCTACAGGTAAACACTGACTCACTTACACATGTATCCTTTACTTGCTCCATTTTCTTGAACAACTGGCGACGTATTCATATTCATAAATGTCTGATGTGTTGCAGTCGTCAGCTTGTCGTCCATCTGGTTGGTTTGTTAGACGTGGACCGTACGCCCCCATGCACGTCAACACTTAACATCACGTATTCACCTTAATGTGATAGAAATTACCACAAAATGAAGAATGCTTCCTCACCTAAATAGACGACCAAACTTCGATTATCTATGTGATTGGTGATTGATTGGTTTTTAGGACGTCTTAATGAAGCTCAGCCACCTGAGTGAGCCGACTCACCTCATGCTGTGATCAAGCATCATCATGAATGTCAACATACTTGGAGGACATAAAATCACATTGATTCCATCTATGTACACACGTTAATCTCAAGTTTGCCTTGGAGCACATAAGCCCAAATACTGGGAGTTTTGATGACATGTAAACATAGACATAAAGGAATAAGATAATATAAACTATTGATACCACACTGCGGTAATTTTCATGTTACAGCAGCTCAAAAAAAGTAGACTGAGAGATAAATAGTGTAAAGACAAAATCAAAATGGCATAAAAAATAAACACAAAATATGAATTAAACTATTCACGCCGTGAGACATAAGGACGTACGCACAGATTTGTGGACGTGTATGGGTAATTTTGATGTTTCATCAATATTTTCTTACCCTTAGTCAGTTTCTCAGAAGACTTAGAACGTTTACACACAACTGGTAAACCAACAGTCGGTGAGCTAGTAACATTAAAACACGTCTGCAATTGACTGCACTGTTGGCTTGATGTATATTTTTTTGTCATTCATGCCATTTGAGTAATTATTTACACCAAAAAAGGGAAAACCGAGCTATAATCCCTGAACACAGCGAGAGGAGGGCAGGTTTATTTAAATAAAGCAACAATAACATTTGTTTCCTCAGGGATCTGAAGCTGGACAACGTGATGCTGGACTCTGAGGGACACATTAAGATCGCAGACTTCGGCATGTGCAAAGAGAACATGTTAGAGGGAGTGACCACGCGCACCTTCTGCGGAACCCCAGACTACATCGCCCCCGAGGTGAGTCTGGACATGTGGAGATGTGTGTGTGTCAGAGGGCGTATATGTGTTTTGTTGCATGAGGTGGTCTGTTTCACCTCTGTGCTCCAGTTTAAGGTCGTTGCCTCAGGACACACACACACACACACACACACTCACACAGTCAGACAGTCAGACGGATACCCTTTTGTGTCCATTGCTAAGTGTAAACCTAATTCAAACACACAAGCTGAGTCCATTTGTCCTCATGAATTCTATCTTCAGCACAGAATGTTGTATTTGTTTGTTTGTGTGATAACTATTTCACAATGTATTTGTAGGAACAATAGGAGAAAGGAAATAATCCTTATTTAACATCACAATCTCTTCTAATATGTAGACAAATCATACATACAGTATATGTATGTACATATATAGAGTCTATATATATCCACGAGCAGGCCAACAGACAGACAGTTCCTCTCAGGGTCGAGTCCAACCTGCCCGAGTTTCATTAAAATCACAGATGGCTCACCAGGTTAAAGTGCTTAGGGGCAAAGGTTGGCCTCTGACCTGTGCCCTTTGCTGCATGTGACTCCCTCTCTCTGCCCTGTCTGTCTCTGTATTGAGAAGTGCCAAAACAAAGATCCCAAATTCTCTGGTAATCCTAATAAGCAGACAAACCAATCTGAGCAGAAACGTACAGTAACCTCCCAGGCAGAGGTCAGAAGCTGTAATCAGGAGGACTTTCCCTGTGGTTTGCACTATACATCTTGATGCCACGTGATACAATGCAATTAATCCATTGCGCCTTGCTTAGTCGGATGCTCGTGTAAACCCTAAGGCGTCTCATTAATATCACTCGAATGAAACCAACTACTGGAGGAACACACTGAGAAATGCTTTCAACAGCAAACCACTGTGGCACGGCCTGATCCGCAGCACAAGCTTCCCTCAGGACGCTCCTCTCACAAACAACCAGGCTGATATTCACTTCTTTAACACCTTCAGTCCGGTTGGTGTGTGTGTGTGTGTGTGTGTACTCTGTCGTGATAACACACATGCACACAGTTTTCCGTTTGTTTCTTTGTGGAACAGCGGTTTGCATTTGTGTAACGAGGGGGAGAGTTGCCTTTAAGTACAGTAGCTGCCAGTTGGATCCAGAACTGTCATGTCATATTAGGCCTGATGTGAAGGAGTCGTCTGCAGCGATGCACGTACGCAGGCAAACATGCATCACACACACATTTAAACTTAGATCCATATTTAAACCGGATTGGATATGCTTCAACAAAGATATTATTGAGCCAAATTCTCCCTCATGAGTTATAAAATAATGAACACACTCACATTCCAATTATTCAACAAAGCGCCACCGGTTACAGTCTTTCATAAAAGAAAACAGGATGAGAGCAAAGGAACACTTTGTCAAACAAAAATGTAATAATTGAACATCTGAGGCTGTGCATTGGCTTGAAATGCTGCCTGGATGAAGGTCAACATGTTTGGATCTGTAAATGTCCGCTGGTGTTGTTGCAGACAGGCAGCGGGTGGCAAGGATGGTAAAGTCACAGCAGCATCACATGAGCACAGCGCTCTGCAGGACGACCCTAAACTGACTAAAAAAAAAACCTAATCGCCCGTTTGCTCTCCTTGTCTTGTTATTGAGATCATCTTTAAGGTCTCATTTAAAAAAACAGAGAGATCAAAAGGTAAACCGTGCCAATGTTGTTGTAATTCGACGCGTTTTTAGATTTTCCTCAGCATCTCTATATGCTATTTTTCATAAATCGTGTCTGGCATGACATCTGAAAATGATGCAGGCAGTCACATGACAACACATCTTGTGTTTAGTCATTATGTTTTAGTGACGTATAAGTAAAGCCAAGTTTGATAGAGGAACATAAGAAGACAGTGGAGGAATTGAACGGAAAAGGCATTTGTATAGCAGACACAAAAACAATTCAAAGTGCATTACAGAGGCACAAAGACATTAAAATTACAGATTACAAATCAAAAAAATTCAACTTAAATCAAAGTACAAGACAGGAAAAAGTTCAGTGGAATAAAAAGAACAAAAAAAACCCCTTTACATTAATTTTCTCCTCATCTCTCAAGTATGTTTAAGAGGTGTTCATTATTCCTCAACAATATCTTGAGGGAGACATTGTATCTAAAAAAAAAGAAAAAACGTGAGAACACACAAGTCTTGTCTGCATCATTCAGACGAAGGCACGCGTACATGTAAAGTGAGCAGTCGTGATCACACCGTTTTTGTGCAGGAATCCGACAATCTGGCAGACTGACACCTCTTGTCACAATTACTTGTTAGTTTCCACGTGTTTGGATAGTTATTTCTCCTCACCACAGCAGCCACAAAGATGAAGGATGCACACATTATCACTTTGATTTGTTTGCGAATGTCAACAAGTGATATCACCTTGCTGAGACAGTGTGTGCACGGCATGATGGGAGTGCTCGTTCACCAACCTGCTGTTATTTCCCCCTTCTGCCCTCAGATGTCAGTGGCAAGAGGAAATCACTTCAAATCTTTTTAGTAGATTTAGGTAGAAAGTAGTCATCAGGGTGTTAGTCTAAATGCTCGGGCAGCGCTGAGGTCAGCCTGAAGGTTAGCAGGATTCCAGCAGAGAGCAGGATTTGAAGTGGCGAGCTTGGGGAGTTCACCCAGAGGATTTTAGCATGGCAGAGTTTTTGACCCACGAGCTAATTAAAAGGAATCCTTCTTGTAGCGCGCCTCAGATTAAAGCGCAGCACTTCTGATCTTGTGGAGGCGCTGCGTTCGTTTTACCTCAAAGGGATGAGGAGACGTGTAGGCCTAAACATATTCATTTATATATTTATATATATATATACGTTCTTCATTTAAATGGTCGTGCTGTCACGGCGGATTGTAGCCTCGTTCGCGGTCGATTCGTTTTGATCTGATCCATTCTGCTCTTCTCCATCTTCACTGAAGGAACGGTGCATCAGCTGCGTGTTAAGCAGATGTGTGGGTTGTTGTGGCTCACACGTTTCATCAAAGGCCTGAGCCTCACAACTCTGAAACACCGCTGGCAAGACCACGACTTCATTTACAGTGATTAATCTGATCGTTATTGAGATGTCTGAAGTTTGATGGTGAGGCCAGCCAGTGCGTTTTGTTTAAATGGGGTTGCAACAATAATCTGATGATTATGTTTATCGTGGAAATATGTTGACGTAGCCTGTATTTACATAAATAAATGAAGCGGGTTGTTTAGGATAAAATTAAACTGAAATGCTCATTTTAATCACGTTTTCTCCTAAATTGTGCACTCTCCTGGACAGGATTTTTTGTTGCACCTCTGCACAGGACTGAACACCCAGGATGGGTTTGAATCTTTTAGGGTGGGAGTCGGGTTTATGGTGGATGCAGTCACTAGAGCCTCTTACACACAGACAATGCAGAACTGTGACAGAAAAGTTGTTTTGTTTTCTCTCCTAGAATTACAGGATTTGGTTTATTCACACTGACTGACCTTTCCCAGGTTTTCTGTTTGCCAAACCCAGGCTCTAAATCAACCTCACATCACCACAGCACAGTTTTTTTGCTTTATTTGAGTGTTAAACTTTGATAACTTAAACCATAATAGACAGAGTGAATGTTGCATTAATAGTTTTACAAAATGAATTTGGGAGTCTCAGCAGCCATAGTGTACAGCAGGATACCAGAGAAGGTGCAGAGGTTGCGATCGCTGTCTGCCCAGACCCAGGAGTCGGCCTCCAAACGCACATCAACCTGGTCTCCTTTCTGAAGGAGCAGCACCGCTCCGTTAGAGCCGTTGTCGGTGACATCAGAGGCAGTTGGGTGTTCAGCAGCTCCCACAATGATCTCATTGTTCTTGTACAGCAGCAAGAAGCCCGGGTTTCCTCCGTTAGCGTGAGAGTAGAAGGTGAAGTGGTAGGCGCCACTGACAGGAGCTGTGAAGACGCCTGAGGAGGAGGAGCAGGAGGTTAGAGGGAGGAAAACTATTGTTTTTTCAAATAAATAGAGAAGATTCTGACTGATTTAAGCGATGGCCAAACTATCTCCTTCTCCGTCTTCTTTTCCTTTTCTATTGTTAAATAAATGAGAGACACTACCAGATCCTCTCTGTGTGTATTGTAAACCTCTTTCGCCGCCCCACTGTTGTTTGTGGTGGAGAACGCGAACGTTATGATTAGTAGATTATTACATTGTTTCCAGTGGAGGAATATTGTGATTAAGGTGTCAGCTAAACTTCTTTTCTTTTATTGGGTATTTTGAGCTAAATGTCCTGGTGGGATTGTTCGCAGGATGCAGCTGTCATTATGATATTACAGACAGATAGACGTTACCTGTGGTGGGGTCGTAGCTGTCACCGATGTTGGTGATGACCTTCTTGAAGATGAGAGTGTTCTCTGTGTTGAAAGGCCCTATGTGTGTTTGGTTCTCTTCCAGGGCAGCTGAGAAGGCCACTTTGTCTACAAAAGACAAGCATGACGATGAGGACTATTTTTAATGTTTTCATGTAAAGCCACGCGACAAATGCATCCACTGTTTAAAAGTTTTGAACAAGAGCTTCAGAGCAAAATCTAATTTGTCCACTGGTTCAAAAATGTTGAACGTCTACTACAGATCCACCTGAAGACACTGGATTAAACTAAAAGATCACTATATTAATGATTGCACGCATAGTTGATATAGGAGCTGTAGTTATTTCAAGATCACAGGATAATTATCTCGAAACAACTTAAGTCTTTTTCTTGTGATACCGGGTTCATTTTGTCATGAGAAAACAACGTTCGTTTTGAAACCAATCCGACCACTCTGTAATTGTTGATACAGAAGGTTCCAGCAAACAAAACCAGCACTCGGTTCACAAAGACCTCTGCAGTAACGTAGCAGATGGTCCGGGCAGCACCTCTGGGAATGTGAATGCAGCTTTATCAACACTAAATGTAATCTTTTTTTCTTTCTTTTTTTTGCTGCGTGTGCTTATTTACCCTCTGTCATTGTCGTCTTCACCTCCTCCACTGCTGCAGCTGTTTTGTCAACTTTATTCTTTAATTCCTCCAGTGCGTCTTTATTTGTTTCCAGTTTGGTTTCCAGCTCTAAAATGAGAGCAAAGGCACAATGTGCAATAAAAGCGCCGATATCAGCGTTAAACTAACCAAATCAGGATGATGACTAAAGAGAAACAAAGTAAAAATACACACGGTAGTGCAACATTAAATATTGAAGCACCCACATATGGATTTTTTTTTGGGATTTATATGAAACGTAAAGTGAACATGTGTAGTCTGAACGTAACATTATTAAAACGCTTCAGCCGTCCTTTTCTTACCTCGATCAGCAGATTTTAACGCCTCCGTCTCACTCTGTGTTTCTTCAAGCTTTGCGTTCGTCTCACTGGAAAGAATCTCAGCGGCCTGCAGTCGATCCAGCAACTCTGTTAGATTATTTGACAACGATGAAAACTTGAGACATTGAATAAAATACAGCAGCATAATGTAATTATAATGAGCATTTAGCTGAAATGTTCTCTTCTTTTTTGTTTTGTTTTGTTTTGTTTTATGCTTTACCTTGATTTGTCTTCTCCAGTGCTCCCACTTTGATCTCAGCCTCTTGGAGGTGTGTGTTCATTTCATTGACCAGGTCCTCACTGGTCTTGACTCTGGACATCAGCTCTGGTGGATTAGATCATTTGACCGCATGAATTCAGATTTTACGCCAAATCTAAGTCAAGAACTGGGATCATATTCTACAAACCGTCTACATAATAAGCATAAATGATCCATGACTTAGGTTTGATCTTTTTTCTTTTTTTTGGACAGCCAGCTAGTAAAATGCACCTTTGTCGGCTGCTTTGAGAGCTTCCACTTCTGCTTCTGTGGCTTCAATCCTGATCTTCATCTTTTCATTCAGGCTCTCACTGGATACCATTCTGGCCTCCAGTGCTGTTGGAATAGATGAGGAGAATAAAATCCAGAGAGTCTGCAATTAATCAGGGACTACATTTATTGACCGATAACAGCTTTTCTCTCTTAGTCCCTGTGCTGTCTCCATGTCAAGTTTTTTTTAGACCCACATTGCCATTTGACAGTGTTTCCCCTGTTAAGGAGGATGACGTCACCATGGCCTTAATTAATGACCACACTTTAAAAATGCTTCTCGTCCACACTCCCCTTACCTTTATCAGCTGTACTGAGGGTCTCTACTTGTGTGTGTATGTGGTCAGTCCTGAAATTCAGCTCTTCAGTCAGATCCTCGCTGGCCTCCATCCTGGATTTCAGCTCTTTACAAATACAAATGATAAAAAATCAGATTCTTCCAGTCAGATTATGTGTGGCTTGATAGGACAGATAGGAAGACTAGACTGATCATTAATGGGACTCTTGGCTTTCCAACACATGTTGGAGTTTATCAACTCTATTTCCAACATGGAAAAATCTGTGAATTTTACAGCTTTCTTGTGAGGTCAGGGCTTGTCAGTGAATTTTACAGACGTGTGTAGTTTCCCTTCCATAGGGGATTGCTCCCGTTTAGACATTAGATTGTTTGCTTTAGCAGTTCTAAAATATCTTACACCTGTGCTAAACATTATTTCCACAAAGCTTCTCTTCTTACGTTGATCAGCAGTTTTCAGTGCCTCCACCTCGGTCCGCGTGTTTCTCAGCTCCCCCTCTAGACTCTCACTGGACTCCAGTCTGGACTCAAACGCTGACAGGAAGTGAACCAATCGAGAGTAAACAAATACAACAGCGATTGAAGTGATTTATATTCAGGACTGCTCTTCTGCTGATGTACCTTCAATGTCCTTTTGTAGTTGTTCCACTAGGGATCTTTGCATTTCCACCTGCACGTCACTGGCATTCAGTCTGGCCTCCATTTCTGCCGATTGCATGGAGGAATCAAGCGACATGAAATATTCAGAGACACAGACGATTCAATCAAAACATCATCTTCCTCCTCCCGAAGCAAACAGTAAACACGTGGACGGCTTTGTTTACCTTGATCAATAATCTGAAGTTCCTTCACTTCTCTGCCCGTGTCTCCAAGTTTATTCCCAAACTCTGTCACTCTGCTGTTAAGTGCTGTTAAAAAGTTGAAACCAGCTCGTAAATGCTGCATGAATTGAAACATTCAGAGAAATAATAAATTAAATCACGACAGGAGATTGGATGAGCAGTGCCGGGAGGAAATCTACTTTAGTGGTTTATTAATAATTGAATTGTTTGTTGTACCTTTGCTTTCCCGCTGCAGCTGTTCCACTCGCCTGCTCTGCCCCTCCAGATCACTGGCATTCAGTCTGGATTCCAGTTCTGCTCAAGATTACAAACAAGAAAATTAACAAAGAAAATAGGAATTAAATGCAGCATAAACTGAATCCACATTACCCGGCCAATAGGAAGGGGAAGACTTATTTATAGAGAAGATAGAAAGGTTTTTTTTTACTTATGTAATTGAACATCTGCCAATTTTCTTTATCGTTGCTTTTACACGAGGATAACTCTAAAACCTATGGACTGTCTTGGACCGTATTTGGTGGTGGGCGGGGGTGGGGTGTGGCCCAGGCAACACACCTTTAAATTTCAGTCCGCATCTGGAATCCCACATTTTTGTTTCAAAATCCAAATATTTCGTTTGGCAATATATTTGTTGATTTTTACGGAAGTAATACTTAATACAAATTGGGCTTGAAATGATTTTCACATTTTAAATGTTTACAGAGATAAATCCAGAAGAAATAGGGTAAATATGGCATTTTCTTTCTCCTGAGGCCTGTATGTAGAACACTCATTTAGTCCAGACTAGTTTGGTCTTGGTGGAGTTATGCACACTTTGTTATCACGTATCCGCCATCGGTATGCAGATATTTTCATGGATATTTGAGATTTGATAAATTTAGGGTACCTGTGTACTGCCTGACAACTTGCTGCACCTGCTTCCTCTGCTCCTCCTCCTGCATCTCGCTCACTCTCAGTCTGGCTTCGTGATCTTTGGAAGAAATTGTAGAAATGATCGGTCACATAAACTTCAGGAAGATATTACAAGTTTAGAACCACACCTAAACATATGAATCAATGAAATTCAAATTCAGAGTATGAGCTTCTTGGTTATGTTAGTTTAAGACCTGTAGGATGAATGCAGTAACTTATTGAAGTATTCAGTGTAAACATACCTAGGAAGCCTTTCTTTAACTTGTCCAGCTGCTCCCAGAGCTCCAACAGGCTCTCGGTGACCGTCAGCTCAGTCCTCTGTCCTTTTACACAAACAACACATTTTATTTATTTTTTTATTGGTAATGCTATTAGTAAGTATAGTGGTTTGGTAATACACAAGTAAACCCCTAGTATTTTATCTGAATTTTCATTGTTATTTTACATGTAGGATGTTCTTCTGTATGACTCCTATAGTTGCTATATGTATGTTTAAACCTTCTATGTTCTCTCTGTATCCTTTGGTATAGGGGGAATTTGGTATTTGGTAGATTTCTTTTCCCTTTTTCAGAACATATTAGATTAAGTGATTACAATAAATATCATGTATATTTCATACGACCTCAAACTGACCCACTTATAGAGGCCATTTCTCTCTAATAATGGTGAAGTAGCAGTCAGCAATGCAGACATTGAAATGATTTTTAAGTTGTTGCTGTCAATAATTTTTTGGCATTAGGTTGAAATGAGTAAGTGGTGCTGGAGAGGAGGTGCTGAGGATGTTTGATCCTTCACCACGTCACATTGTGTACCTACTCTGTATTTGCTGAAGTTGTAGCAGTTGCTCTTTGGCGTATCTCAGCTCATCGCTCTGTTCAGCAAAAGCCTCCATCACCTCTTTGAGCAGAGCGACGCTCTGAGCCACACTGGTCTCATCCTGGGGATACGTCAAGGCAGAGGACCTCTGTCCCAGGACATTAGCCTCAGACAGGCAGCAGCCGAGCAGGACCACAAACACAACCCTCATCCTGGTGGTCTTTAGACCGCTTTCCATTTCGGGCTCTGTGAGGGGGGTTTTAAGCACCTGGTGACTGTGAAAGGTTATGCAAGGTTTGTTAAAGGTTATGCAAGGTGTGTGTTGTTTTCATGTGCTTGACGAAGGTCAAGGATAGAGCCATCATGATAAGACACCTACTGATTTTAGCACGGATACACAAGGATGAAAGCATCCCATGGACAAATTGATAATGGCTGCTCGTAGCATGCAGTCTGTAACGTCATGGGGTTATAAGACTTTCTGTTGCTATAAATGTTGCAGTTACGGTCACATTGACAATGACACATCGGCCCTCAGGACAGCATCATCACAGTATAGTGCAGAGCTGAAGGCCTGCGTGTGTGTGTGTGTGTGTGTGTGTGTGTGTGTGTGTGTGTAGGGCGGTACATAGGAGCCTTGCAGCCATTCTATGAGCAAGACAGAGGTCAGGTGTGTAGCAGTGAAGGTTACAGAGCGCTGCACACACCTGTATAGTGTATGTGTGCCTAATTAGTTTGTCTGTGCGTATGCGTGTGTGTAATTGTACTGAAGCTGTGGACATGAGGTCAGGTGTTACTCAGCCAAAGTCCTACAGCTGTTAATCACCTAAAGTCATTTGTGTGTGTGTGTGCCTGCCTGAGTGTAATTGTTAGTGTAATTAGGATTGCAAAAAAACAAAGTGCATGTGTGTGTTCCAGAATGCATGTGTGACAGGATAAAGGACGTTATCAGATTACTGATGCACTTAGGGATTCACTCCACATACAATTACGACCTGCTTAGATACAATGACAGCTGATTGATGGTACAGTAGGTTGGTCGCATATCCAAAGCTCAACTTGTGTATCTTGTATGCTGCATTTGTAGTTGGCCTTTTATTTTGTTGTTAAACGGCAAACATTTGTGTGTGTGGATTCTGTTTATTCCTTCAGAAAATCTGTGTTCCCATTATTACTTATTTTTATCCCATTCTGTTATAATAATCCTGCATCATTAGACACTCGAAGAAATACTCCAGAGGGGAAGAATACACATATCCACTTATGAATCTACACACATTTGCTGCCCTCTGTGGCCCACTAAGATTCAGGGTAGAATTTCTCATCTTTTATTGAAAACTCCACCTTACCTGTCCTCTCCTCCCACCGAGCCCTGGCACAAAGCAGACAGGAGAGACAGACAGGAAAGACAGACAGGTGATTGTTCGTTTGTGGATTCTCATACATGAGTAATCACTCGTTTGTTGCCTCAAAAAGAATCACACACTGCCATTTGAGATAATCAGGAGTGAGCAGCTGAGCCATGAGGTCAGAACTCAGCAGCGCCTCATGACAGTCACATGAAAGAGTGCTGACCAACTGTGAACGCTCCCAATGTGTTTTCCCCACAATGTTATTTTTGCTGAAAGTGTTTCTGATGTGCGTTTGGTTTCTTCAGCCTCGGCCTCGTCACGATGTGCAAATTAGATGATGCCTTCTTCTCATTACGCAATTTGTTGTTTTTTGTCCCTCTGTAGATTATTGCATATCAGCCATACGGGCGCTCTGTAGACTGGTGGGCATATGGAGTGCTGCTCTATGAAATGTTGGCAGGACAGGTGAGTCATATTCACACACACACACTTGGTTATGTAATTGTTAGGTGTGAGATTGCTCCCACCCAACAATTCCCACATTGCGTACGAAATGTTTGGAACTTTTGTTTTTTGCTTCCGTTTTGTGAAAGGGTTGCTGCTATGTTATTTTGTCGTGTAAAAGCAGTGGGTTCAGTAAGATAAAGCTTCAAACTACACCGGTTTGTTTATTTCGTCTTTGTTGTCCTTTAATTCAACTTATAGTACTACATTCCCAAATTAAATTTGTGCAGCAGTCGGGCTCTGCTGAGATACATGTGTACTCAGCTGGTACTCCCACAAGACCTTCTCACCAATTCTAATAAACATTGACACAGAAACACACACATGGTAAACACCCATTCCATATTCCACCCTCTCGGCACACATTCCCTAATCTTTGTGTTTTGGAGGCCAGATATGTGGAAGAAATCGAACTGGGGTTATTAGTATTGCCAGCATGTGTAGCATTTTCATTTCCATTCACGTAGTCAGCGCAGCATTGTCATTCCATACACACAATTTTTCAAGGACTAATCATTTTCTAGGATTCATGCTGATTCGACTTAACCTCTGCGTTTCACTGCTCAGATTAAAGTGAAAGTGACCACTTAAATGATTTGTGTAACTTAACCTCACCCTAGAAACTACACTTATACCTATAGAGAAGTCGTGTAGTTTCTTAAAGAATGTGTAAAACGAGCTCTCACTCACAGCACAGCAAAAAATGGATATTTTTATGCCAAAGATATTACTGAAAAAAAAGTTTTTAAGATCGATATGTTATGGTCCTCAGACTCTGTCTCATGGGAAATTGGATAAAAAGACAATGACAATGCCAAACGGGCCGGTGGAGTGGAAATGAGGAATAATTAATTTTATGGAACGTCAAAACACCCACATTATGGTTACTGATGATAGCGCGGAGAGAGGAGGGGAAAGCTAGGTCATCCACTTCACTGGCCCTGCAAGGCCATCCTCTGAAAGATGTTGGTACAAATTCTTCTTACATTACTGTTTTTTCTTTTTTCAGCTTCTTTTTATGAAACAAATAAACATTCTCCATCTGTTATTGCCCTTCTCTGCTTATCCAAGAGGTCAATACAGACAGATCTCATAGATGGAGATACTACATCTATCTATCTATCCAACCATAGATCAACAGATAGACAGATGGATGCCTGAAATGGCGAGATCGTGACTTGGGGAAGCGGACAGTCACACATAAAGTATCTAACAAGATACTCCTGTGTTTTCTTCCCCAGCCTCCATTCGACGGAGAGGATGAAGACGAGTTGTTCCAGTCCATTATGGAGCACAATGTGTCCTACCCCAAGGCCTTGTCCAAAGAAGCTGTTTCAATCTGCAAAGGGGTGAGTGCAAGTGGATTCCATGGAATAGGAACACGATAGATAGAGAATCAGGATAGTAGTTAGAAATTTTAAATTGTTAAAAAACTTAAATCAATTTCAACAATATTTTCAGGCCATAGAGGGCCGTTAAGACTGCTTGTCCTGTGTTAATGTAGATTACCAGTCTTCAAAAAATTTGATGTAATCCTGACAAATTTGCAGTGGTTTTCCTGGTCCGGCACTCTTGAGATCAAAGTGGGCTTCATGTGGCCCTCGAACTAAAATGGGTTTGAACCTCCTGCTTTAGAGGCTCCAGCTCCCCACGTCTCTGCACAGGCGACATGGAGGACATGGTGGTGATCCGTGGGTGTGGAGACCGGATTATACTGAATTCAGATTTATTTAGTGAGGACTTGGAAGTGTTAGATTCGTGCCATCGAGTGTTCCTACGGTCTCAGTTGAAATCAGGAAGTCGTGCTTTGTCAGAAGGGAGCAGCAGTCACACTCATCATTCTCCTGGGATTGATCCATCTGCCAATACTGCTGCTGGCTGTCCTGGGGGAGCTGCACGGTGCTCTGTGTCAGTGAAATTTACGCAGCAGCTGTTTGTGTCACTGATGAACAACAGAATGTTTTGAAACTAACGTGTTAGGAATATACTGTACATCATTCAATCAATGTGGGGGCTACTTATTACTCCTGCCATTGCCCTTGATGAAGGCACGAGGCAGAAGATTTAGAGTTGGTGCCCGGTGTGTGTGTGTTTTAACATGTGAATGTGGGTGCTGTCCGCTGCTCCTCAGAGTTAGGATGAGTTAAAAGTAAAGAATTAATTTCCCCGCGGGGATCAATAAATTACTTTTCTGTTCCGTGTGACATCTGGAAATGTCCTTTTCAACTGAATCGCACACATCTGGCATACTGAAGCAGAGATTTCCCATGAAATTGGTCAGATTTGTAGATGCACAATAATCTGAGCTCATTACGTAAATTACTGTTAAGTTGGACTGTTTTTGTAAGGTATTAAAAGATAATGATAGTGGTGTGAGAATTCACACTTAAGATGTCAAAATACACTACGTGGTGAAAATGTCATTCTAATAGTGAGAGTTCAGAGTGAACTGTGATCATCTCTCTGTGGCAAAAATAGCGATTAACTTTCTCAATATTGGTATATATGTTTTCAATGACATTCTAATGTGAAGACCGAGCAGCTGTACTGTTATATTTTCAGCAGAGAAGTAGAAAGTTTGTCTGTGATAAATTGTTGTGTGTTAGTAGATGGCCGTGTTCTGTCAGACCCCAGCAAACTAAAGGGGGCTTTGAAGGATGTGAGTGAGTGAGTGAGTGATAGAGAGAGAGAGGGAGTGAGCCAATGGCAGAGACAGAGAGAGAGAGAGAGACAGCAAGCGAGAGAGAGACAATGAGAGAGAGAGACAGCAACAGCGAGAGAGAGAGAGACAGCAACAGCGAGCGACACAGAGAGAGCAAGCGAGACAGACAGACAGAGAGAGAGAGCGAGAGACAGACAGAGAAAGAGAGCGAGCGACAGAGAGAGAGAGAGCGAGCGACAGAGAGAGGGAGACAGAGAGAGAGACAGCGAGCGAGAGAGAGACGATGAGAGAGAGAGACAGCAACAGCGAGCAACAGAGAGAGAGAGCAAGCGAGAGAGACAGAGAGAGGGAGACAGACAGAGAGAGACAATGAGAGAGAGAGACAGCAACAGCGAGCGACAGAGAGAGAGAGCAAGAGAGACAGACAGAGAGAGAGATAGCAAGAGAGACAGACAGAGAGAGAGAGACAGCGAGAGAGAGAGAGCACACGAGAGAATTTAGCCCCTGAACCAGGCCGTCCTCCCCTCAATAGAAATGCAGTCCATTTACCGTTTGTCCTGGATTAGTGCCGGGTCACGTGCTGTCTTTGCATTCGTCATACTTATCATTTGAATCAATTATTTTTACCAATAGATTAGTTGATATAACAATTTAATCCAGTAAATGATTGTGACAGCCATTAATCACTGGCCTGAATCGCTGCGTTTAGACCTCATCTGCTTTCTCGTGACTCCCGGTCCCTCAGCATCTCTCTGCTCTTCCCCACAGCGGAGGCGGAGACAGAATTAGAAATGTGAACACAGGCAGCTGAACCTTTTGCTGACAGTTCATGACACCGTGGGTCCACTGAGATTTGAGTGCAAACAGTTCTGCCGACAGAATGATTAAACGTTCCTTACAAAATGTTTTTGTTGTGAGGTGATGAGATTCCACACCATTAATACAAAGGAACCCAAGAGTTGAAGCTGAAAAATAGGATGCAGGTCCAGGTGGAGACAAGTGGTTGAAATACAAAGACGGACAGATGATGGACAGTGTGGCAGCTTGACAGGACATTTCATGGTGTGAGCTGTATCATTTCAATGGTGACACTATTCTGTTTGCAGCAGGGTGCTTTCTCACCATTGGCGTCAGTCCTGTGAACAGACAGAAAGCTGCAAATGACTTTTCCTTCCTTGTCAACAGCTACCATCAGCTGGGTGCACTTAGATGTGGTCCAGCCTGCGGCTTTGTAACCTGAATTTGTAGAATCAGAAATTGTGGGGAAAAAATGACTTTTATATCAAAATATACAGTTATAATTCTGCTGCATAACATCTGGAAAAATGTTATCTACACTTATCAAGTAGTTGTTCTTACTCCAGTGCTCCATGGTTTCAGTCACACCATACTTTCGGTTCAATGGATTCCCAATTCTGAAACATAAACCAGAAAATAGAAAACTGGACACGTTTCACATAGTTTTGTCAATGAAATGGTATCCATCAGTATACAATGAAAATCAGGACTATAATCATAAATTCTATCAAACTGAAGTAAACCAGGAGTTGTAATTTAGTACTAGATGGAATCAGGAATCTGACAGCAGGACAGACAGCTGTCCTTTGATGTTTTAATCTTTTCATTTATCACAGTTGGACAAAATCTGCAGATTTTTAAGACCCCGCCCCCTATGTGTTTTAAAACACTATAAATAAGCGTTTTGCATTGTTGTGATACATCACCACATCTACGTTTCAAGTTGATCATGTCGTCCTTGCGGTTTCCTTTATTTCTGACTCTATGGAGCCGGGGGAAAAACAACAAAAGATGACTACATCACTACTGTGACAGGGCCAACCGGTGATTACGTTCCATTACAAGTCGCTCTTGGTTTCTGCAATATGATTACAACTGACAGCAACGCTTTAAAAGCAGAACAGAGGAATTATGATTAGGGTCTGACTGAAATAGGATTTTTGGGGCCGTTACCGATAGATATTTCGAAGTACAAAAATACCGATATTGATATATTGGCAGATACATAGAAAGTTTTGCGGTGATCCCGCAAATGTGACAAAAGACTTGTGACAAAAATATGCAAAGGTAGCAGGATATCTTACATTTTAACAAACTTTTTTATCCAAACATCCAGACAGCAGAGCATTTAACAGTAAACTTCACTTATAACTATACATAAGTGTTACTTATCATCTCCAGTTGACTGTGCATAGGATGCTTTATCCGGTAAAGATATGCTTTTTTGTTAAAGTTATTGCTGTTATTTGCTCTATAGAGAATGAGAATTTTCCTGGGAATATCAGGTCTGGCATAATTTATTATTAAGTAAAGTCTTTGATTATGAAAAATCCTTTCTGGAGATGCTTGTGAAAACTATAAAATCAATCAAATTACTTCAACCACATAAATGGAACATGGGTGGGGCTTTTTTAACAACAAAAGTTAAACATTTCCTTTTGTCTCACAGTGAAACAGTGAGTGAGACAAACATACATTTGGGGCCATCCTCCACTCCTCAGTCCCACTGAGACGTGATAAAGACCACTTAATAATAGTATCAAAGCACAAAATGTTGTATCGTCTGCATATATGATTATCGCTGCCATAACTGAATTTGCGGCCTTTGTCTGCTCGCTCTAAATCTATGTCCTCCATTTTGTCCTTCACTAGCTGATGACCAAGCACCCGTTCAAGCGTCTGGGCTGCGGCGCAGAGGGAGAGAGGGACATCAGAGAACACGGCTTCTTCAGACGCATCGACTGGGAGCGCTTACAGAATAGAGAGATACAGCCTCCTTTCAAGCCCAAATTGGTGAGTTCTCTGAGCACATATTGCACTTGTTGGGGCTGATGGTGCACTGGTACAATCAATCACACTACAAATCAAATTAATTATACTACATTCCCTATGAGCCATTTCGTCTGTCTCAAAGTTGATCATTGCTACTCATTTCCCCTATGTCAGAAGTTGTTGCCCTTCACTTCCACCATTTGCAGCTTTACAAGACAGTGAATAAATAAAAAAAAACTAACTTTTGCTGGATGCCTTCCCTAATTTGTGCCAATTAGCACTGTCACAGTTTCTCAAAAAGAATGCTGTCAAGATTGCCGACAAATTGTGCCGAGTGCAAAATGCAGTGTAAGACGCCCTGGAAGCTTGAGATGTCATCTGTTTGCAGCAATTACATTTTTACCGTGTTACATACCGTGGTAACTGGAAGCTCAGTTTGATCACTGTCACACACTATGAAAATAAGACACACAAACAAATGCAAATCCATTAAGTCGCAATTCACACTGATTCAAAACTAGTAGACAGTAATGTGCGGGTTGTGTTCCTTCATCACAGGAAAGACAAAATATTTCATTTATTCATTTACTCTGATCCTTAACAGCAATTTATCATTCATTCACTTGTGTAAAAAGCATCACCCCTAATCATAAATTATCTTCATAAGACAGAGGGTATTGTCATCTGCTCCCACAGTGACATGTTGATGGGTGTACTGTGTCTCAGTTGTGTAAAAAACCCAAAATAAGAGATAGACAGCTTATCTTGCTGCAGTGGATTCCCTGTTCTTGACTGCTTGTTTATGAGTTTGTATCTCTATTCAGTGCAAAAACAGTTGTGAAAGTTAGTATTTAAAATTACCCCATTTGGTTCTGCTAAAGTGATTTTACTTAAAACAAATCTACATAATTAAATTTTAGGACATAACGCACCACTTACTACTTGACAGTGAATTAAAACATGAACTTTTTTACCTTTAGATATTCAAAGCTACAGCCTTTTGTGTGTTCAAAGTAAACAGATGGTGGATAATTTAAATCTAGAGGAGGCTGTTTTACACATTGTTGCGTTGTTTTTCTGCAGTGATTATACAACTTAATTAGTATCATGTTTTAGGAAAGCTGGTCAGTTGCATTTATTTTTACTAAATGCTCCCTGACTTCTATGCAGTGTCACAGTAAGAAAATTTTATCATAAACGGTGTGGGTTAAAGGTGGGCTTAACCACTGTTACACCACCATTAGCACTGATATGCATACCGTATGATACATAATTGCAAAAATGCAAGTAAAACATGTTCTGTAATTGGTCAGAATGAATAGGACGCCAGGGTTGGCCGCATGTGTGACGTATTACATAATCAGACTATGAAGTAGAATCCACCGTCTGACAAAATGCTTGTAGGCTTACAGCAAATATTATATTTACATGCTTGAGTAAACCTATTTGCAATAAGATAATCTAGATCTGTTAACAGAACAAAGTGTGCAGAAATGAATTTTACTTACGGTACTTATACACATGGGTTTATGATCTTAATCAGAGTATAATCAAACATTTAATGTGCTTACAAACGTACTGACTGAATACATAGGGCCTCATTCATACAACTTGATGGTAAATGTGTCACACCATGCTAGATCTCTGTTTGGTAGAAAAGAATGTAAAAACTAAACTTTTGCTTTGTTTATATAGTCTGAAAGAGGTCATTCCTACACCCAAGGACACACACACTCACGCACAATAATACTTATTTTCACATGCATGGGCACATTTTAAGGTTTTGATCAGATTCCCCTGGGGCTTTCATCAAACTTTTATTCCATCTAATTTTCTGCACCCCTGCATTCACCTCCGTCCATTTCTTTAATATTCTCAAGCAGAAGCTCTTTTGCCACAATAATGTCCACATATCCAGACTACAAAGAAACTATCACAAGGGTTGGGTTTGTGAATATTAAGATTATTGTGGCATTCATCCTCTCCCTCTATTCCACTCTTTCTCACACACACACACACACACGCATAGATTGTAGATAGAAGATTAATTATCACACACTTAAATTTCCAATTCTCATACCTGTCTCATCATTCAGTTAGCACATATAAAGCTTGTGCTCTACATATTGATCTTTACCTATCTCCTATTTATAGAATTATCTGTTGAGTTTGGTGATAAAATGCAGTTCATATATTGAAAGTATTCCAGTGTACTTTTACTCTTGGCCAATTGAAATCAACAACAAAGTGATTTCTGTTTTTCCCATTTGCATTCAAAATGCCACACAAATATGTAATCTCTAAAAGCCCACTGGTGCAGCCTCAATAGTTGCCCTGGAACCAAAACAAAGTGGCATCATTAGCGAACACCCTGTGGCTGCACAACATCTCACACAACATAAAACACTCCTGTGGTTTCTTAACTGACATTGTGTGGGTATCAGCTGCTAAAATGCTATATTTTTCTTATTTTTTCAAATCCAGCCCTATTCTGTTTCTTCTAAGATAAATAGCTTCACTAGGATTTTAATGGTTTCTGTGTCCATCAAGAATAAACCAAACTAAACCAAATAAAACAGTTCAGTGTACAGGGCATGTTCTCTTCTTTAAATATGGACAGGTTTTCTTGGAAACAGGCCCGGTGCTGCTGTTTTACACTGGGAGAATATACAGCACTGTAGACTCTCTGCTACTGTTCACCATGGTAACTCATATGGCTATTATTAGCACTGGTTTCCATACAATACCTTTCCCAGTCACTCTAGGCAACATTTAAAAGCTGCTCGTGTAACAGTTCTGCTGCTTAAGTCTGATACTGTATTTGAAGTGTCTGTGTTCTCACATTTGTAAAGTGTTTGATAAGTTGTACTTGTAAAATAGAGACCTGTTTTGTAAAGATCTTATAGTTCACCTTTGTATGATTAGTGATTTCATCAGAAATAATCCACTACTTGGAGATATATTGCCAAAGAAACCCAAACAGCAGACTAACATCGCATTGGCATGTGCAGGCAGCCACGGTTAATCCTCTATATTAAGAATGACAACATTTACTTACAAGAAATGATTGAACCATATGGTATTACATCACAAAACTTGTGTGTAACTGCATTTACCAGCGAGTCAGAGAAAACATTGGGCTCACAAATGGCTATTTCTTGTAGTATTTCCACTCAGAGTGGTTGGTAGAGCCAGGAGTGTGTGTTAAGTAATAAGGTGCAATGTGGAAATTAATCTGTTGGCATATCAGCATTGGTGTGATCATTGCCCACTCCAACTGTAGACACAATTAGCAGTAGCCCAAAGGGGAGGCGGTGAAAAGGAGCAGGTAGCTAAGGTTAATGACACCAATCTAAACCTGTCTGTCCAGTTTGGGAAATCTGTAAAATAGAACCCCTAAATGATGAGAATGATGTCTCGCCTTCTCCTTCTGCTAAAATTATGTAGATAGTTTACAATTACTCAATTTTCATTTTGGACTCCTGTAGTCTTGTGCCACTGTCATTTGTTAACATTAAGTAGAAAGGGCCAAACAGGCTTTCTTTCGGTAAATGGAACACTGTCACTTTAAGATGCGTTGTGACCTATGTATTTTGCAATGCTATATAGAGCTTAAACATGTGTCTGTCTGTCTAGTATGTTAGTCAGACAAATTTAAACATTGACACCAAACCACTCAGACACACATTGAAAGAAACACATTGAAGTCTAAAGTCTTACATGCCATAAAATATAATACAGCATCAATGTTATGCTCCAGTGCAGTCAAAACACAGCTGTAGATGTTGACTACATATGCCTTGTGTTATATGGGCCATAGGTAATTTCCAAAGCCCTCAACTATCAATGCATAATTAATCTAACATCCATATATTATGGATGTATCTCTCATATAGCTGGGGGGGTATCTGCAGAGCAAGTCAGCATCCCAGATGTATACCCATGATCATGTACAACACACACACACACGCTGTGACACAGCTGTGTTTCTTTCCTTCACATACGTGCACACAGACAGCTTCCATGTAAAAACAGGAGGCGACAGCCATGAAAGAGGTCCTTTAGTGTTTGTTAATATGGAGTTCTCCTCTTTTTCAACCCTCAAGGGCCCTCGTCCCATTAATCAGGTGAATTCTGTGTCCATGCAGTCCGCTACTGAATGGATATGCTGTGTATGCAAGAAATGCTAGTGTGTGTACGTACGTATGTATGTATGTAAGTGTGACAGTGAAAGAATCTGAATAGAGATCAAAGAACAGCAGCGGAGGAGTGCTCTGGATTGTTCTCTTGCACGTACGCCTTGTGTCTATGCATATTTGCTGCATATGAGAGTTTGTTCTTCTGTATGGTTCAAAGAGCATTGGATGGTTGTCTATTGTAGACCTGCACAATATAATGGGGAGTGGTTGGGGCACGACACTGTTAATTTTGCGTTATGGTCACAAATAAAGACTTTTTAAGTTAGTAGCTAATGAGCTAAGCTAAGACAATGACAAGGCAATAGAGCAGAAGTCTTCAACCAGGAGGTCGTGACTCCTAGGGGGTCTGCCAAAATCATAATGATAATAATAAACAAATAATAATTTTGTATAAATGTTTTAATCAACCTTAAACATAATAACTGAGTATATAAAAAAATAAATAAAAAAAGGTTAAAAATATATTTAGTCTATAGCCAGTCTTAAAATGCAACACCTTTTCTTTTTTTAATCTGGGGGTCCCTATTCTGTTTCACTATCGACCAAGATATTGAACAGGCTTATTGACTACTTGTTGACATCTGCAATGAGGAGCAAGTCAGAGCTTCTCCAAATCTGAATGAATTTGGTTTTGTCTTTACCACATCCAAAGTTTCCAGTGATTTCAGTCAGCTTTTAAAGCAGAACTGATAAAACCTCAATGACTTCCTGAGATTTCACAATACAATGCATAATAAATTTTGAATGTCATTTACGGTGTCTGTTTTTAAGACTTAAAGGATGGATATAAGTCTTTAATACAATAGAAGGACTTATTTGTAGATAAACAAATGAGCATGAGTAATGGCATGCATGTAAGAAGCCCAGACAAAGGATGCAGACTATTGCGAACATTTGTCATGTGACGCTGACATTGTGCGGGCCTGGTCTGTCGAATATCAGAAAGCGAAAATCCTGTGAGCTTGTGTATTTGTCCTCACGTGTGTCGTTACAGTTGCATGTAAACTGGCATGCCTTGGCACAGCACCATGTTGTGACTGGTTTCGTTAAAGATGCTAATGCAACTTAAAGATGAGTAAGAACGAAATGAAAGATTGGGACAGGGAGAATGTTTTTGCTGCATATGGATACCATAACCAGTGGTGTATATCTGTAGATATCTCATAAAAGACTAAATTACAAGAAAAATTGAGCCATCATAAAACATGCATGAGTAAAAGTCATTTAAGCTGTTACTGTTAATTTGACTAAATTACAATACGTTATAATAATAATAATAATAACTGCAAGTATTGTAGTAAAAGTAAGTACAGTAGCATAAAAAAATTACAATCTCATTCAACACTCCACATCTTAAAAGATAAATAGCCACCATGTCGTCCATGAAGAAAACAGTTCACTTCAATTAAGCTTTTCAAACTTCATTTAAAGATTTTTGAACTTTTGACGACACTTTAAATGAGTTAAATATGTGTCTGGATATGGAAGGAGCCTTATGTCAATAGTTCAAGCGAGACCAGTGAGGCACGACAAAGAAGAAAAAATTAAAAACTTTTTGAGGAGAGGAAAATAACTCCTCTGCCACATGTTGTGATGAATTTTGACATTAAATTGAAAAGTATAAGGGCAGTAACAGTTAAATTGTTTGAAACTGACTTATTATTTTCGTACCTAAAAGCATCATAAATGAGCCTTTAGAGTGTCCCCTTTGTAGTGCTCTGTTTGAAGTACATTTATTAATACTAATAATAATAATAATTTTAATTCGTCACAGTAAGAGCTCCAACTGATTAAACCACTAAAACCAATCTAATAGTGCAGTTGTTGTTTTTTTTCCAGTCTGCATATTACATAATTTGCGAAATTATTTATACTCCACTAAATAACCGAGTCTCCTGAAACATACTTAAGTACTGTTGTGAAATATTCTAGTTTGTTACTTGACACCGCTGACCATAATGGAGATCATAACGGTCCATCACGTCAAACCCACTGTGCCATGAAATACGGCACTGTATGAGCTATCATTAAAGTCACTCACACCTCCATCCTACCACTTTAATCCACTCCTCCTCATTGCTTTTTCATCTCCATCGTTCCTCCACTCAATCTCACTTCATCCACCTGCGACGGCTGAGGAATTGCAATCAATACACCAGTGGCATCTGAGAGAATCAAACCAACAGTATCTGTTGGATCGAGGCTTTAGACAGCACAAAGGTTGAAGCCTGTGCGCTACAATGAGTGTGAGCAAAGTGATGGTAAATAAAACATAGTTCACCTAACATCGCGCCAGATGCTGCAGCCCACTACAACAGAAACTACAACAAGATCAGCACACAGGATGGAGGCAATGGAAGGCCTCATCCAGAAAGCAGTGTGTCCGAAACGACGGTCACCTCACATTTGATGCTTACATGTTTTACGCCCACTTGTGGCTGGCCGCCTGTCTTTGTGTCTGAGGGGTGCAGATGGGGACAGAGAAAGTAGGTCAAGAAGGAAAGATGCTGATTAACAGCGATGAGTGTGGCAAATAAAAAGTCCAGCAAATTACTCATTACACAGAAGACCCGGAACCCACGAAAGGGTTGCACATGCCCCCACAAACACACAGACACACACAGCCAGAGAAAATGATGGCAGCAAGGATGAGCTCTGACTCACTGTTGCTGTGTAAAGATGAGATGAGACGTTATATAATGGGTTTTCTTTGTTAAATTAGGGAGCTATTGTAGACTAGACACACAACAACCTCCACCGAGAGGTTAAGACGAGGCAGATTTTTTACGCAGCTGATTTCAAGATAATGATATTAAATGTCCCACTTTATATTAGCCAAAAAATCCCACAAACAAATCATCC
This sequence comes from Brotula barbata, assembly GCA_900303265.1. NCBI lineage: Eukaryota > Metazoa > Chordata > Actinopteri > Ophidiiformes > Ophidiidae > Brotula > Brotula barbata. The sequence continues at coordinate 37,378 of OMNV01027439.1, read as the reverse complement.
TGTGGAAGCTCTGGGTCCGTGGAGTACATCTAAGCATACTGTATATAATAAAGGTTCAATCTATATGTTTCACACCTGTCTAAAGGCCGTAAATGTATTTGTATTTATTACAGTTGTAAATGAAAATAGGGTCGGCCTGTTTCACTCCATCTGAATAAATAAAAACAGTACAATACTGAAAGAACATATACCTCCACCAAAGCCAAACAGTCCTCCAATTATGACTAAATTATGAAATAGAACAGATTGACTAGATCGTGACAACTTTGGTTATTGACAAGATTTAAACGTTTGTTGTCTTAGCGCCATCATAAGGTTGATGATACAAAAAGTAAAAAGTGGCTATTACAGTGCCGGCATCAGGCTGATAGTCACCCAAATTTAATGGGTTGTTTTCTGGATCATATCCGAACCTGTCAACCAAGTGTCATTGAAATCCATCAATAAGTTTTTGACATATCCTACCAACGCAAGGACAGACACGGCCGTACACAACCTCCAACGGAGAGCTTCCCAAGGAGAAGGAACCCAGAGACAGAAAGTGTGTCTCTTAATGGACCGGGGCATTCATTTATCATCCTAAGTAGCTGAGGGTTCTTTTAATATGTTTGAGTGCAGAGACGTGTGTGTCTGTACGTGTGCACAGATTAAAGATGCCAGAAAGTAGGCCACGTATGACACTGTGTCCTCCTGTATGAGGGATTATCACCAGCATCATGTTCTACGCCTGAAACACTGAATAAGAAAACATTTAAATGCTATCCAAAAAGGGCACCTACCATCATGCAGCAGTGTGAAATAAATATGTTCCGCTTACAGACACATTTTCATCTCTTGGTCCTGTTAAGTTCATCTTTGAACTTATATCAAATTTAGTTGAGTAAATCTCTTTGGGAGAACCGCTTTTATAAACTAAGGTTTGGTTCATTATCTCATTCATGTTTATCCCTGTAGATATCTTAACATGTAAAAAAGCCCTGCAGCCTTCTTTCTATATCGAGGACCTTAATTTCTTCAGAGAAATGCCACCTTGGACAGACTATTGGAAATCATCATTGACTATTGGCACATTTTTGCTTCCAGCAAAAGATAAAGAGGAAAATAAAGTCAGGTTCCAAGAAGACACGCAGGAGTGATGTGATTGTCAAGTAATTTATGCCGACAGTTTGGTGGCTGAAACTCCATCACTCAGACGCTTTGCACACACACAGGAGAGAATGTTGCTTTAAAGCAGAGAGCGGGTGTCACAACGAGGAAAAATGATGTGCCTGTGAAAAAGACCAGCACAATGGCAGTGCTCATCACTGATGAGCAGGATGAGAAATGGATGGTATGACATGAGCGATGAATGGTGAGTGATGGATAGAAAAAGACAAGTAGACAGATGCTGAGAGAGAGAGAGAGAGAGAGAGAGAGAGAAACTAGAGAGAGAGGGAGATACCAGAGAGAGCATTTTGTCTTACATTTTGTAGGAGACATATATATATATATAAATACATACATACACACACACATATAAATATATATATTCTTTTTTTCTGTTAATCATGAATCAAAGCTTTAGCAACACTGAAACTTATTCTAATAAAGCCTTAGATATGAAATTGATAGATTGGAGGATAGGAGGAAGAAAGTTGAGTATGAGAACACACATACACACACTCACACACACACACACACACACAAACTCCTATCTGGAAGAGGATTTCAGCAAATTCTACACAATAGTATTTTAAAAAACTTTTATTCCGGAGATCTAAGGTAATAAACACGTTAACACCATAATCAAACTGAAATCTGCACTCAAGCCAGTAAATACTCTATCTATATCAACCAATTATCTATATTTCCTCAGCTGCCATACTTGCGCTCTTAAATATTATATTCATCAAACAGAGTATAGGGTGTATGGCAGTGAGCACATTCTTCTACATCAGTCCAATTCATTTCCAAATGACATTGATTTCTTAATCTTGGTATTTTAAGAAGCTCCCAGCATCGTCCTCGTCTTATTATCAAACTGCTTCATGCGTGAATAGTACCAGAGTCTGATGTAACGTTATTATTTCTATGACAACAGTGTCAAAGTATTACACCTTCCATTGTCCTTTCCTTGTTACCCAGCACTGAGTTAAAGCTCCATGGTATTAGACTTCAAAGCGTCAGTTTTACTCACAGCCAGCTGCAGCCAGAGACAAGTCTCCAAGGAACACAATGTCCTGGGTCTTTGTGTGGACGCGGGTGGGCCCATGTTTGTGTGTGCATCTGTGTAGGTGGACAGGACAGGAGGATGAAATGTGCAGTCTGGTCTATCTCCATTTTTCACCAAGCAACAATAGAAAATGAACATTGACAGTAGAAACTATTTCATAAAATTTCATTGCATGCTAACTACATAATACGTAACATATACACAACTATTGTTCACCATTTAATGTTTTCTCTCAGACATTTATGGATTCTTTCCTTTGGTATTTGGTATTGTTGCTTTGTAGTGATAGGGACAGTAGAGAGAGACACAAAAGACATGACTGAGTGAAAGGATGACATATAGCAAAGGGCACAGGTTGGAATCAGACCCACACTGCTGCCATATGCGTGGCATGTGCTCTACCTGGTCAGCCTTTGGACCCCCTTTTTTCTCATATATGTGACCTTCAAACATCTATATGTACAGAATGTGGCATTAATGACTTCTATCAGGGATCCATAAAGATCCACACAGATCCTACAGAATAAACAAATGCTGACAAAATGCTGTAGCTCAATAAATGAAAAAAAAATGTACAATTTTGCTGATCTAATGTAGACATCACTTTAGCGCGTTTCAATCTACCGAGGTCATCTGTAGTTACTGTTAGCCGAGTTGTGACCAATTAAATGAATGTATTCCCAAAGAAACAAACAAAAAAAACCCATCAGGGTTACCATGACATTTTGATGTCACAGAAAGCAGATGAGTGGATTTTCCACCAACCCAGTGTGTCAGGTGCATCTTCACAAGTCAAAATATAGCACCTTAAATTAGTTTGTGAGGTGATAACAGAACTGCTGGGGTAGGCGATGACTCAGGAGACAAGTTAGACAAACAGAGAGCTTAACCCCTTAAACACTGTTAAAAGAATTAGTAGCTAAGTCCTCTTTAAGGCAAACATTTATTTCTTGTTATCTAAAGGTCAGATGTGAGATTTTTACAACAACTTTTACGACACAAATGCCCTTGATTGCGTCAAACCTTTTCAATTTCATAGCTAAAAGCTCTGTTCAACACTAGTTTCCCTACATATGAGACATCATCTAAAAAGCTACCATATGCTCAGACATTTTAAGGCAAAAATCATCATGTGAACCATGAACACGTACTGTATACGACCTTCCTTTGCTCTGAAATTCTCTGAAGTGATAATTCATCTTCTGTGTGACATTACCATGTCTTTGGTCTGATTTAGTTATCCTCTCATCACAGAAATATGAAACCGTTTTGATGTTTTCTGTAACACACATGCAGCGTGCTTCCTCTTGTGAACATTGTAATTATCCCCGTTGTGACACTGTTGCACTTTGATGCGATTGCTATTTTTATTCAAATATTCATTTCATCCTTTGTAATGTAATTAGCTTTGACAGAAGGGGGTCAAATATGCCGATGTGCACACACAGCACATCTGAACCGAGATGAAGGAGCTGCATCGCGCCAGGTTATCAGGTCGCAGCAAACACAGTGTGTTGCTGCAAAGGACCTGACAGTTTCCCTTCAGCAAATCAAACACGTTTATTTAAACTGCATTACTGTTCCACAGCTGTGCCAGTGTTGATTAAGTATCCAGGAAGCTATGATTATCATAAAGGCAAACTCCACATAAAGCATGTAACCTGCTGTAATTGAAAGGTGGGGGAGGGTATCGGATGATGATTTGTTTTGTTTCATGGTGCACGACAGGTGCACAGACTCGACTAGTAAAGATGTTGAAATGGATAAACACGAAGAGACTGTTCTTAGCTTTCTGTTATGCCGTGTGAGATCTTTGGAAAATTCATTCTCACTATTTTTGATAATGACTATAATGATGTTTTGGAATTGCTAAATCGGTGGGGTTAGTAACAAAATTAAAAAGAAAAAGCATGACACCCAATGTTAATTAGCACAGCAATTACTGACACATTATTGTAATGCGTGTCCCTGGTAAAGGGTGATGAAAACGGTGTGTTGACAAGCAGCTTCAAGAGCCACACTTTATGTTGATGCATAATGGACGTGTCAAATCAGCAAACCTACATTCTCTGCACACTTTAAGAGAGTTGATACTACAGCATCTGCATGTCCTGGAACACGGGGTGGGGGATGGGGGATGGCGGATGGTACCATTTGTATCTTTAGTCCCAGCAACAGCCATAGATTATGACAATGTAAATGAATTTATTAAGGCATGTAAACACCATGGGAGAGGCACCTAAATGTCACATTTTAAATGTCATATTTTTGCCGTTAATCACTGCCAAGACAAATACTATTCTGCATGTAGATGTACAGAGTGAGAGAGATGCAGAGCACAGAGGTAGGACACCTTTTTTGAAAGACCAAAGATATCGCCAGGTTTAGTCATCGATCGCCTGGGACACGCCAAATAGCACAGTGCTTTAAAACACGCTATCTTTAAGTTTAAACAAACTGACCAAACGGTGACATAAGACAAATACAGTTTAAAATAATTGGGAAATCACTGTGCAGTTTCAAAATGATGAAAAGATGGCGCACTCTCCAGAACTAAAAAAAAAAAAAAAAAAAAAAAAAGTTTAAAATCTTAAGTTTTAATTTTTCCAATTGCAAAAAAGAAACAGTGCTAGTGCCATTGTGTATGTAAGTTGCTTAAAAGAGTAAGGGCCAAAAAATTAAATAAAATTGAAAACAGTCATAATTCTTTATTCATTAATCTCATAATAATGAGAAAAGTCAGACTATGAATCAGAAGAATCAGAACTCTAAGGAGAAAAAGTTTTTAGTTGTAGTGTTAGTTCTTTTTTTTCTCTGACTGATCTTTGCATATTTGCACAAATACTGTAAAAAAAAAATATATTCAGCAAAAAAGTAATTTTTTTGCTGAAATTTGCCAACAGATGGAAACTGATCTTAATTTCACCTAACATGCATATTGCGTCACCCAATGTCTCTTCCCTTCTGAAAAGTGCTATTATTTGTGCAGTACTGTTGATGCTCCACGTTTCTCTTCCCCTACTTGCCAACTTCTCATACTCTCCATTTCTAATTGCTCGTCTCTTCTCTGCCTCTTATTTCCACAGTGCGGCAAAGCAGCAGAGAACTTTGACAAGTTCTTCACACGCACCCAGCCACAGCTCACGCCACCAGATGAGCTGGTTATCGCCAACATCGACCAGAATGAGTTTGCAGGTTTCTCTTTCATCAACCCACAGTTTGTACACCCAGCTCTCAGCAACAGCCTATGAGAAGCATTGGAAACAGTCTCAGTAAAGAATTTCCCCGTTCACTGCCGCCCACCTAAACCAACATCTGACCGCAACTTGATCAAGGCCCTTGCTAAACCTTAATGTATTGATTTTATTCGTACGTAGCATTCTCGGGCATGCATATTTGTTCTGTATAATGTCTAGTCTAGATTATATAGATTTGAAGGTTTCTTAGCCACGACAAGAAACTATTTACTACATGTTATTAACAATATTAATGATGAGCATGTAGACAAGGATGTTCTTTCTTTACCCTCCAATGTCTTGTGGAATTTTACCTCAGCTAGTGGCACTGAGAAAGAGGAAGGGTTTTTATCTATGCCAGTAAATGATGTATTTCAGAGAGCAAATTGATCTATGTCATACATAATATGATGTTATTAACATAATAAAAGGGGGGAATAGCATATAAAGGTTTGACTAACTGTTGAAAGGAAGTCTTTGTGCAGCTGTTTATTTTAAATCTTAATGGAACCATAGCCTGCACGGGTACTTGATGGTTCATACTTTCTATAGTGAATTTATCACTGTATACATAGTGTATAAAGATCGAAACATCACACATAAAGGACAGTGTAGAGGTTCAAGCCAAATCCAAGTCTTGCGAGGTGGCAACATATACAGTAAAGCAGCACCTTATGAAGTGTCAATGTTTAGTGGGGCTGAGCAATGTTTTGACTTAATTGTTAATGGATTATATGTCACTGCCATATATGATGTTCAAATTTTTGGCACTTGTGCGAAGGTTGTGGCTACCTTCCTCTGAACAGTGGGAGGAGAGTTAACTGAATGATATCAGTGTCAGCTCCACATAAAGTTTCAACACGTGTTCTGAAAAATGATACACTCGAATATTAAATAATCTGTAACCAAACATTGAAACTACCAAGACAATTGGGTGCTTATTATTATTCATAGAAATGTAATATTAAAGAGTGTTCTCAAAAAAGATGTCATCAAGCAGGGTTTCTGTTGGCATGAAAAGTCAAAGCAAAGAAGAAAATACGATATATTTTTATGTCTGCAAAATCTGCCCTCGTGTAATATAGCTCAGAGGTATCATGCGATTCTCTACTCTCGAGACAAGATCTTGCTGGTAGTAGCTTGCCCGAGTGTCACACCTGATTGTCTACCAAAATGATGAATTATGACTAAAACGTTGAAGAGACGGCATTACAAGTTTGTAACTTACTTACAAGTTTTAACTTTCTTCAATACCATTGAAGATATAAATGGTTGCTTTAGTTACAATACCACAGGAAAGTTTTGAAAAACTTTTTGAAATAAGTGAAGAAAATTGCACTGTGATACGTTGACGTGGCTCAGCCCTGATGTTCCCTTGTTTACAGCTTACATCTATCAGATGATTTCATGGTGAGGTTGATTCTATGCTAATGTAGCCAGTATCAAGTTTAAAAGTGCGTAGATCAGTGAATAATTATATTAATTACATAATATGCAGCCTGTAAGAACACAGATGTGTGCAACACACATATGCGTGTGTGGAGAGAACACAGATGTAACTCACCCCATTCATAACTACAGACAAAAATCCAACACATTTCTCTAGCCCTTACACGAGCTGCAAACTGTATACACCCTTGTCATTTTTCGTAAATAATATGTGGACACATCGAAATGGGTTTAGTTTGTGGGTAGTGGAAAAACATCACTATGTCTCGAAAATTAAACCTAAAACGTTTACAGTCTGTCATTTTCCAACACGTTTCAGTGTTAATCACTGTCTGTCCAGATGTATGCTCACTACGTTGGTTATAAATGTTGAACATTAATTGTAATGCCATGTTCATAAACCATTTTTTGCTGTCTTGGTTTAGTGTATAACATCATTGTGACGTCATTGTGTAGATTAACAATGTGGTTTTATATTGTTCCTGTCGCCCTCTGTGTACGTGGCTTCATGAGTTGAAAAACACAAACACTATCTTAATGGAAGACATGATCATTTTAGTCAAATCACCTTTTGTGTTTCATTTTGTTTCTTTGATGTCTTCAGAAGGGTTTTTGGCTCTCATCTGCTTTTGTGGTGACATATTTTTCCATGAGAGCAGATTAATATTTTAATGTATCAAATATCACCTTAACTCCTTTTGTAAATACTCATGAGTTAATTAAAACAGTATAGCAAATTGCAATTTTTATACCAACACCTGAATGTGCTTTTATTAACTTACACAGGTAAAAGAAGCATTTCTTTGTATAAAGACAAAATGTTCCCCATACAGGTCAACTTCTGAACAGATGGATGAAATGTCCAGATTTAAAAAATTAAGAAAAATGTGTGCTGCTTGTTTTAGCAGATCTATCAAAGCATTTATAGTTTTTTGTTCGTTGTTGGGGTTTTTTTTTTTGGTTCGGGGCAGGATGGTTGTTGATCATATCCAATGTTTTTTAATGCAAATTGCGTGTAAATTGGATGCTCGTCTTTATGTCCCTCTGTAGCTGCATGCTGTTGTATAGATCATCCATGCACGTGATTGGCTATATGCTGCATGCAAATATGAAAACCCTGACAATTACAGTGGAAAACAACTTAAGCAAGAGCTAAGGTGGCCACATTTAAGCTATACACCTTAATGTTAACTACACATACACATACACCAGGTGGCTGTCAGCCGATCCTGCATCTGAGTGAAGAATGAGTTATGCAAGTCTTCAAGAAATAACGTTATGCACTTTTATTTTACCAGCAAAGAACGTGCCAGTGGTAATGTCATCTTTTGTCAACTCACAAGAGCATCACAGTGACACTTGGTACGATTACATGCACGTCAAAACTTCAGCTGTACTGTGATTAAGGCAGTAAATCAATCTTTTCAAATAGTACGTACACACCAGGTCACAATCATTGATTTGATTCGACACAACCAAAGTATGCTTACTTCAAGTAACAGACTTGGATAACGTGACAATAAATCAAATTATTCTGGGATGTGAATGTCTGAAGGCTTATATATGCTTGACGTTAAATGCGGATACAGATTGAGCCTTCTGAACCTTACAGATTTTAACAAAACAGAGCAGTACTACCAGTAATCGTGGGGGCAGTGTTGGGCAGTATAGTCAATAGTTCACGCAAGAACGGCGGGACACGACGAAGAAAGCATTGAAAGATGCGGAAAATTTTTGAGGAGTGGAAAAGAATTTTCCGTCTACAAGTCTTGATGTATTTAATGGCCTCACAGAGCTCTGCTGTCTACAACGCTGCCTCTGCTTTTGCCTCTTTCTTAACAGGTACCTTACTGCGATCTCCTCCAGCGTTGCCATGTTTGTTGTCAGAAATTTTTGAGTCTGGTCTTGTGACTCTCTAGTGCATGTTCTGTTTAGTATCCATGCCAACGTAAGGTAGTCGCCTCATAATTTGCTTACTCAACAAATTCATGTCATGCGCTATCAAGAACAGTGGAATCCTCTTAGTTCAATCTGTATATACAGCCTAATCACCAGTATTCACAGTATTGAGTGCATGTAACCGTAGTTACTGCCCACAAGGAAAGTCCTCTGTTGTGGCAATCTTTCGAGCAAATTGTTGTTGAAGGTGTTCTGGTGCTGACAGAGGATGATGTTTAGGTCTTTACATTGCTCGCTTGTGGCTATAGTAATTAATCCTCCAGATTGCTATAAAGCATTCAAGCGAGTATGTACAACAGTGTTCACGTGACAACCAGGTGCCAAAGTGTACAAAGACCCAAAATCAAGAAAAATGGTATTTTAGAGAGCTGATCTGAGACTGGCTGTGGTCTTTTAAATGCTGTGTGTAGGACTGTCTAATTTGAAAATGGGTTTTTTTATATTATTGTGCATCGTATGTTTTGTATGTAGAATGTAGCCTTGCAAAAGCAAACACTGAAGGCTTTCGTGTTCAGGCAGACGGAGTACAGAGTAATAAAACAAGATTATACAGAGGTTCCAAAATGTAGAACGTATAGTTATTACCTATAGTGAATTAACCACATTTACAATAAATCCCATGGAGTTTACAATTATATATTATATTCCCTGCAACCTAGTTGCTGCATTTAGATTTTTGTTCCCGTTAGAAGCTTGATGGCTCCTGAATCCTTTTGTCTTCACCCATTTAAGGCTGAATCTAGATGTGTTGTGAGTTGGATTTGTCTTGCAAGACCAGTGGGACTACCTACTCCCTAGAGGTCAATTGATTGGGTTCATGTAATCATTTTCATGTGGTGTTGTCGATGCATAAAGGTCCTGTTTACGTTTCGACCAGTTACCTTACTGAAGCCTATGCTCTAGAATTTCAGGAATGTGTACAGGAGATACAGATAAAACTCGAAACTGACATTTATCGCCTACATGTCCTGTCGTATGTAACCTTTTGCGTCTGCCAAACCTGAAAAGCACCAGAATCAGACAATAGCAGCATTGCTCTAGGTGTAGTCACATGGATGACTCTGTGGCAGCTTTTGTCTGTACAGGGTGAGACCTGAAACACACTCCTGCCCCACACTGTCTGCAGCATGCCGTTCTGAGCACGTAGATACATATTGATGTCATTGCCCTCGCCAGTCTTTCAGGTTCATTCTCCCTCTGGTTGTGGGCTTCACACAGTGTGACTGTTCAACAACTAATCAACTGTTTGTCCCAGTATTTGTTGGTCCTAACTTGAACTTTTGTATGTGTGTCGTTTGTGATCTTTGAAGACTTTGGCAATTTTTAGAAAGATTGTGGATAGGCCGGTGATAGTAGAGTGACTTCCTCCTCCCCCTTTGTATCTGCTGCACGTTATATTTCCCACCTGAGCTTCACCAGTAAGGATGTGATTGGTCAATCGCTATCAGGTGACTGAAATACCACACTTCTTTCTCTGAATGTGACTGAATAGTTTTTCAGGCTACTTAATCACAGTCCTTACTCCTGTTCTATTCAGGATGCAATATAAAACAGCAAACGATTGAGGAACATGAAAAATAAATACAAAACATAAGTTCTATGAAGATAATGGCTTATTCAGACCACATTTAATTTCAGAATTCCACAAGATTGCCTCTGTTTAATTAAAAAAATCAGTATGTAACAAATTTATGCTCCTATTTGGCTTTCACATAACACATGATCAGGAACTGAGAAATTGCTGCAAACCAAAAAATGAGTAGGAGAGGGAAAAGTGGTTGAGTGTGGCAGAGAACTGACAGCAAGATGTTGCTCTGGTTCCAAGAACTGCTCAGTCTCTGTGTTAATGACATTTCACAGGTACCACTTTGTATGAAGAATGACAAATTTGAACAGTTTGTATGTATGTGGCTACTTGGTATGAAATCACTGCTGCACACTATGTTAATTATTTTCAAACAAAATCAGTGGATATAGCCAATATTAGCTGCTAGCTTAGGGTTAGGACAGAGGATTGGCAGCGGCGGGGATTGTGAAAATACCTTCAATAAAACAAACTTTGTAGCGGACTGTGGTTTGTTTGAGATCTGGCTTTGCAAAACCGAACCAGTTCCAAACGACTGACGAGACTATTTTTTGGGAACGTAGTTAACGCTTGCGGCGATAATGTTGTCTGTGTCTCTGTAGCGTCTCTCTGTCTCTAAGACTGAGGGGGAGGTTGCAGCTCACCAAGAACCACAGAGGCCCGAAGGCGGTGGTGGAAGCAGTTAAAAAGAAAATCTCTATTTAAATATTTAAAAATCGTCCTCAATCATAAATTCAAATTAATCGATAAAATTGGTTTATCGGAGCGGGTGTGAGGGAGCAATAACGGATGGGTTTGGCTAAAACAATGAAAGGATGGATATGTGCATCTCTTACTCCAACTATTCCTCTTTCCTCTGTGCCTGGACTACATCAGTCCATAATCATCATCAACATCATCTTCGTCACCATCCAATTCACTTTTGAAATCCTATCGTTCGGTCTATCCATTTTCTCCCGACAGCCGACTGAATGCACCAAATCAAAATACTATTATGACAATATAAAAGTGAAATTACAAATTTACAAAATTTACGAAATTACAAAATTCTGTTAAAAGAAAGATCTGCGAGACAAAAAAGGTGTTGGTTTTTTTAAAATTGGCTTCTACTACAGTACTCCTTCGTGTACGTGTTTGTTTTAGACGCATCTTGTTTATCTCGTTTGTGTTTCGCTATTTTGTTTCCCATTCTTTCTTTGTCCTGTTTGCTACAAAGTGAGGGAGTCGAAATGTGTCGCCAAGTTTTTTGGCAGTTCAGAGCACAGGATCAATGATGTGCGGGAATGCCTTATCTCTTAACCCATACAGTAACATGGTCTCCCACTCCCTATATTTGTTGATTTATAAACTTCTTTCTTTGTACATAATGACTTAGATATCTACATAGACTATAAAAGAAAGAATATATTGTATTTTGCAAATGGTGTATGTTTGTTCTCTCCTTCCTGTTAGCCTGAAACCTTTTAAAATGAGTCTGAGCTACTTGTAACTGATTGTGTCATTTGTACCTAATGTATGATAATACAAATTAAAAACATGAAAATGATGTCCACACTTAAGTGTGTAGGTTTTTTTTCTATTTGAAAATGACATTAAAGTTTAGCTTGTTAGTAACACCCATTTTGGATTTGTATCTTGTACTAAATCTGCTGGTCAGAGTTTTTTCCTACATTTTTGGTTGATAGTTAAGGTTTCATCTCAAACTGGGCGACTGCACATTCAAATCTCAAGTGTTTTAATGCACATATGCTTACTCACACACACATATCTAGTTGATTACGTTATTCTGACAGGAACAGCTCATATCATAACATTCTACCTTAAACAACAAAATGTGGTATCAGGAAATAGTGAAAAAAAGAAAGGTGTGGTGTGCGTGTGTGTGGAGGCTTAGGATGGCAAATGTGTATCAGCAAACATTCTGTGTGTAACTAGCATCACTTGTTTTTACCCACACTGATCCATCCAACTATTCTTGTTTTTCAGTGTGGGTGTTTGCATGCATTAGAATGACGGTGTGTGTGTGTGTGTGTGTGTCTGTGTAAACAAGGGAATGTGCAATGTAGGTGTGTGTGTGTGTTTGTGTGCATAAACGAATGTGTCTGCATTTGTGTGTGGGAGGAATTGTGTGTCCAGGCTCCTTCATTAGCTAAGGCTAAGTCTTAGGGTGAGTGAGGATTGACTGAAATCTGACTGACAGCACAAGATCTCCTCCTCATCTCACATTAATTGGATCGTGAGCCCACCTAAGACCAACCAATGGCTCAAACTATGAAATGCATCAACATCTACACGCTGCACATGTTTTTCTATTGTCTGCACCAAATATACAATTTGACAAAAAGCAGGCACATTTTCAGGTTGGAATAATAATGATTGTGGGTGAAAGGGACCAAAATACACAATATGCAGTTATTTATATTAGTTACAAAGGTTTTCAATCTACACCTTCCTGACTCAGGGGTAACCTGAGTCTGACACACACTCACACACACACAGTTGTTAAAAGTGTTTGCCACAGTGGAGCTTGTCACTAATGCAGCAGCACAGCTTACATTGTGCATGATGGTTATAGAGCTATAAATATCCAGGAAAAACATGATGGAATAATTCACCGTCTCCCTGAACACAACCCTGACTCCTGTTCATTCTTCTCTCAAGTCTCTTCAATTATCTGTAGATGATTGCTACTCCCCTGTCAGCTCACTCAGATGGCCTTTCTTCTTTGGAGCAAGGACTTGTAAACCACAAGTCCTTGTTAAGTGCACTGTCACAGGAAAATACAGCGTTGTGGGTGGAGGACTTGATTTGCCACTCCAAATGCCAAAGCCTTTGCATGGTGGGCCTCCTTAAAAACATAGGGGGCAAAAATCCCAGTCAGTTCATGTCGGAGTCATTCAGAGAGATAACCAGGGAAGCACTGCTGAGCCCCGAAACTGATCATGCACGCCGCAGTCTGAAGCCCAGACCACGACAGCGTTCCCATCCAGTCTTGATTTGTTTTTAATCGCTATATTTAAAAGTGCTGCAATGGGCCATGACGCACTGGGACATCTCCTGACGAGAACACCATATCAAGATCTACAGTATGAAGATTTCAGTGGTTTGTCCTGCTAAACTACAAGTCTCTTCCAAATGCTCAAGGACATGGCCTTTTGGTTTTATTTGTTTTAAATGTTACCAGATTTGGTTTGACCTTTTTGTGAACAATTTGGGTTTTTTATCATTAGTGGGGGGAATACTCAGAATTATGAGACTGTTCACACTTATTGACTTTGCTGACCTCCCATATCTTTCCAATCATTTTGTTTCTCTGAGGCGATACCTGCTTTGAATACACCATTGTTTAGCTCTTTCATAGCCTATTTTAGCCTATTATTTCATAGCAATATCAATATTATTTGTTTCTGATGGTTAACCAATAACTGCTATATTGATACATGTCACGTGTCAATTCTCTGCCAAACAGATTATATCAGACCCTGGGGGACCATATATTGTGGAAGGATTTTACATAGTATGCACGTACATTATGAGTGATCAATATCAAAGGATATTACATGATCAAGCAACACGTATGAATGTGTTCACACTGGGGAAGAGAGAGAGGGTTGCCCTGCCTTGTGTGTGCTAAAGTCCTTCAGTCATGATTTTGCTGTTCTTTCCACAGTATATGGATCAAATATGCCCAAACACAGAAAAAAAAAAAACTATTAACAATCAGAAGGTCCAGAGCTGCTGTGATTGGAGAATGCCTTACTGAGCAATGGTCCCAGCTGGAGTGTTTTACACCTTCATGTTTCAGCCCACTGGTTTCTCTAATATGCTTTCTCACTCAGACACACACACCGCTTCGTCAAAACACCATCATCTGCTATGGACCATTTGGACATATGGTAAATATATCCATATAATTTTGAACGTATCCTTCCAGATGTAAAATAAAATTTACCTCACCTTAAAATACCATACATGAACACTATAATACTGACACACCCCAAGGCTGGGAAAGGGTCCAAACACTGGGTCCAACTTTTAAACAATAAACACATATACACATATATACAGTGTACATATATAAATATACACATACACAAGATACACAGATAGAATTTTCTTACTCCCGAATATCGGAATCGCTCCCAATCGGGCCCTAATATACCAATGAAGGTGTTAGCAACATGATTTGAATATGATAAGAATGTGAGTTCAGAGCAAAGATGATGTCTTTCACCACATGCTTTTAAACAATCAAATAAACGAGCCAGTCTGCTGTGATGGCTTTTGGTAAACGTAGTCAGACTGCATATTAGATTCTGGCTGAGGCCGGGTCCTACACATGAGGCCAAATTCCACTACAACATTATCTGAAGCTTGTACTGTAAAAGATTCAATACATGGCTAAAAGTATGTGGATCCTCAAACATTACATCCATTTGTTATTGAATGAATAAACATAATAATAACTAATACAGAGTTTGTCCCCTTGACAGCTTCCACTCCTCTGGGAAGTCTTTCCACTATTTTGGAACATGGCTGCAGGGCTTTGCTTCCATTCAGCCATAAGAGATTTAGTGATATTGGGTAGTGATGTTGGATGTTTAATGGGGTTGAGGGCAGGGCTCTATTCAGGCCAAACAAGTTCATCAACAACACCAAACTTTCTTTGTGGGTTTGTCTTGCTTAAAGCATGACACACTGTTGACACTGGAATGAAGGAAAAGAATCAATGAAAACCATTATGCCAATTCAATCACTTCTAGGAATTAGAAGATCACTGAAAGTTGACTGCCAATTTTGGGAAAAGTAATCCCAATGTGAAAAACATACTTTTAGTCTATTGATATTTTGTTCTACTGAGCTCCTCCTGGCATCAGGGTCACATATAATACATATTTTCTGGCCCCAGCGAGACTGCGAAAATGACATCACAAAAATGTCTTCAGATGTCGTGATATTTATCATTATCCCACAAAATTCCTGGAAATATTGTGATATTATTTTAAGGCAATATCAAACAACCCCACTCTGAAATGTCAGAATTGCCAGCCGTCTGTGCTTGATGACAAACTTCCCACAACATAAAGATTTCTACAAATGTACTATCGAGACGACCCTAGATCACAACTTGATGTGATGGATCATTTTTAAACAATTTTAACAGTGCGCAGAACATAGCCATGACCGAATGTTGACTCCACATAACATGAAGAGCGTTTGTCTGTGTCAGCTGACGTAAGTGAACATTTTCTCCTTTGGGGCTGTATCCATGGTCTCTATCTTTGCATTATTTGCTTCAGGGACTCAGGAAGTCCACATATCAATATTTTTTTTATGCCCAGTAGGAGCCCTTGGATTAAAAGGGTTAAAGCATTTATCTGGGAAAAGTCCCCCTTCTTCCAAACCAGCACTTCTCTCTCTCGCTCGCTCTCTCTCTCGCTCCCTCCCTCTCCCACCCCTTCTCCTTCTCTCTCTCGCTCACTCCCTCTCTCACTCTCCCTCTCCCTCCCTGTGCTGACACGGAGCACGAGCGACAACAGAAAACCAGAAGCAAAGCAGACTGGAGAGAAGAGGTGGAGAGAAGGAAAGCAGGACTACAAAGGAGCTAAGGAGGAACGTCGCTTTGCTTAACACAGCTTCTCAGTGAAGGTAATAAAATATATTTTGTTCTCATTAACTGTGAGCATGTTGTGTAAACATAAAAATCTCAAATCACAAACACCGCTAATGGGAAGGCTTTGTTTCTTTCTTATATTGAGGCTCGAAAGCTTTCATCACGAAATACACTACTGTCACAGATAAAAATAAAAGTTAGCCCACATCTGTTCATTTTTAGGCTGAAATTATTGAATCATTTAATTCAAATTCACTATGTTGAGGGTTGCAATTTGTATTACACAAGCAATTTAAATCAAGTCTGTAAACTGGGACTGACATTAAGGTTTTGATTTAATAATTCATGTTTGGCTACAGTCACTCTGGCCAAAAGGACACAATGATGTTTTGTATGTTTACTATTTTATCAAACCAGAAAATGTCAAAAGAGAGAGTGAGAAAAGGGGAGTTATTGATTGGTATTCAGTGGAATTAAGAGAGTGATTCCAGGCTCCAGGAAGGTTTTGTAATCGATAATTAGAAAATCATTAGAAATGCTATGAATTAAAATAGTTAAATGATTGAAAAGTTGGTAAATGGCGTTAAGGACAGTTAAACATTGTTACAGCACTGCTGATCAACCTAACAGCTTCATTATTGATTGTTCCACACAGGGTTGTCAGTATTTCAGCACCATGGACAGCAATTTCCCTGGACTATGACTATCAAAGCATTTACTTTCTCTGACTAATCCAGAGCAAGTTACAGTGAGATATTTATCGGTAAATGGGTTCTTAGCTATACGTAAAGATGAGATTGTCTGTTGGTGTGCGGTGTTGATAGAAAGTGAGAATATTGTTTGAATATAAATGGAGTGCAAACACATTTAGAGCTAAGACAAATACTCAATGTTAATCGACTACTCAAATGTGAAAAATACTTGATGAGACATTCATCTTGTCAGTCACTGGTACTAATTCCCGTTAAACCAAACAAGTAACACTATGTAGTGTTAAGTTTGGGTAGATACAAATATGTCCACTGTTGCCTCAGAAAGTGTTTTCCTATATTTTACCCTGAAATTTGTATTTGTAATGTGAAGCGATCAAGCGTTGTACAGATAAGCAGAGTATAGTGAGAAAGGACAGTACGCAATGAAAATAGATTGTATATATATATATATACAGTATAATTACGGATTTATTGGGTAACCCACAAAGATAAGTTTGCGTTTTTGCAGTGTTTGTTTGTTTTTTGTATTGTTGAAGTAATGCCATTTAATAGACTACTCCTATATGAAAAATACTTGATGAAACATTCATAATGTTCCACCCTAGTCAGTGCTATGCGCCATTTCACATTAAACATAAGGAAGAAGAAAATTCAGCAATGTAGCAGAAGGCAAAGATTGTGTACTCAGTCAGTTGGAACAATAAAATACCCAAAGTATCGGCTGTTCAGGAACATTTGACACTGGAACCTATAGCAATAGTATTCTTAATCTGTAATCTGTCCTTTGTGAATATCCCACAGAAACACATAACAACCCACAGTCCCTGCTCCACTAAACCAATGAAAAGGTTAAACATTATCATGTAACTCATAACATGTCATCACATCTTAAAGTGACAGCACATCATTTACTGAGTCCCAAAATGAAAGTAAAATGCAAAACATGAAACAAGCAGGTATTTAATATTGACCACATGGTTATTAACTAGAAAAATCAGTATCTTATTCGATGATCAAATTAAATGATAGTAAGATACTAATGTTAAATAGAAATTACAACATACTTTATATTCCGATATACTGTGTTGTTGTTAATAATAGAAAGATGTTTAACGGTAAAGGGAAAATATTAATGGTGTTTCTAAAGATTTAATTAATTAAAACCATTTTTTTAAATTCCTCTTTCGCTGCAGACATTTTTCTGCTTTTATAGCCCTTCACATTGTTTTGAAAATTGTTTCAAACATTTTTCCCCATTATAAAGCCACAGTATACAGTAGTACATTGTTACCAAGTAAAAGGGCTGAATGATGCATCTCAATTGGTTTGTCATTGTGATAGCAATTTATGTAATGTGAGTATTGCAAGTGATGCAATAAAATTCATTAAATTAACAAAGTCATCATTTAGCAGAAGACTGTGCACATTATACACTAAACTACACTTCAGTTAACATGGACGACCATTAACATAGCATTAAATTTTAATATTCACATTATACTAACAGTTAAATGTTTTCTTTCTAATAGCTGTATTAACGGATGCCAAAAAAATTTTTAATTTGTAATATACCACACAAATTCTTGGCACTCAACATCTTAATATGCTACAGTGATAATGCTGAACACACAAAATTAAACATCGCTCCGCTTGTCTGTGGTCTCTTAGCTAACTCCGCTGTATCGCTTGAGTCTGTAGATTTGACAACAAAGACAACAACAAACAGCCTTTTCTTTGTTTGTTAATTTGCCATCTACAACGTAATCACCAAAATACTTCCACAAACTGCTTCTCAGGTTATTTGGTGTTGTGATTATCCAACCGGATATCTTGCCTAACCTGTGTCCTCCATTTTGTCATTGCAAACAACATAGAATTAGTAACCAATAGGTCAGTAGGGCATGCAATAGGTCAAGCTCATTGTGAATTTTTGCAACGCCCTCTGCTGGATCATAAGGCAAACTACTTTAGACCGTGTTGCAATTTAAGAATATAGATGCTGATTTCAAACATGTTATTACAGCTCCAATTTTTTTTTCCCCCCCACACACAAAATAACCTTATCTCCAATTAAAATTGACAGCCCTTTTAACCTGTATCTTAGTATTAGAGCACATAAGAGTTTGTATTTATTTTTTAGACATGTTTGCACATTATGAGAGCATCAATGTTAACTGATATGTATATCTGTTTGTGTGCATTGGTTTATCTCAAATGGCAATATTCTTTTGCTTTCCCCTTAGCTGCTGCAGCAATTAAACTGCCTTACCAAACTGGAGGCTTTGCTTTGGAATTGGTTCATTTGTCCATTTAAACTTGACTAATCCAGAGCCATCTCTGTTAGTGTTTCCCAGAAATACAGCTGAGTCCAGGACTTAAAAATGAGTTTTTTTCTCTTCTTCTTCTTAAAATATACATGGGAAATGTATGTTAGATTGTTTTGGGTCACTGTTTGACCTGTGCAGCTTTCAGTTTGTATTAGAGTAAACAGACATGCCTGTTATTTTTATTAAAAATACAGTATGTCTACTCAAAAAACAGACGTTCCTGATCTATACAAAACGTAACCAAACAAGTCTTTTGCAGTGAAGAATTTTCCCTCTCTGGGTTTCAAAATTTAAATTCATGACTTATCTATGCATAGAATGCAGATTTCCCTCTTTGTACTGTGTGAAGATGTCATGCGATGTGCTGGCTGACTGCTCAATGCCAAAACCTTTTGCTATACGACACAAGGGAATGGCCGTTGGGAAAGCATGAAAGGCTTGGATTGAATCCATAGCTGCCCAGTCAAATTAAGATGATCTGACATTACAGAGGAGAGATGCATGGTGCTGTGAGGCCGACTCCACTGGGGAGGGAATAACACCTACATTAGGTCATGTGGTTCAGTTATTCCAGGAACAATATTAAAGACTGTCTGACTGGCTATTTTTTAACTCAAACCAATGTTCTAATGTGGGATAAAAGTCAGGCATAATTAGCAGGGCATTCATCAGAGTGCCTGCCTCCACCAAGGTCAAACAGGTCTCCAATTATGAAAGTCACTCACAACAAAAACAAACAAAGTTTTGACTGGTTTCAAAATTATTAACAAAATTTAACTGTTACTATAGCGACACCATGATTTGAGTTTCTTTTTGTGCATAATTAGAGTAAACCTTAAAGCAAAACTGAGAGGAATATCAAAAACCAGATAAAAGAAGATAAAACTCAAGTCTGGCTGGACTGAAAAGTTATAGGTCAAAATGTAAATTTGAAATCGCAGCACCATCATCAAGCGAACACTAAAATTCAATTGATTCCTCCCTGGACCAAGTCTAACTCACCCACCAACTGTTGTCTGAAATCAGCTTCCTTTGTCAGTCCTCCACAGGTCTAAATGGGTCATGTGAAGAAAACTGCTAACAGTTCTTCCTGCACTCACCCAACACAGAAACTAAAAGAGGTTTTACTACTTTTTTTTTATAAAAACTGATATGGTTCCATAAGGATCCACTGAAAGGCCTTCAGCTCTGGTAAGTGAATGCCAAATATTTCCAAAATGCTGCAACATATAATTAAGAACATTGTCAGTGACCCAGTTCAGACATAAATGAAATTTTCTCTCTTCTTTTAAAATTAGCATTTTCATCTCAGTTTTAGAAAGGTATATTTGGTTTCCTTATATTCTTGGACATTTTGGACAATCAAAATAACCCACAAATATTGCATTTCATTACATCATACACCAGTGACGTGAATCAAGAAGCATTTAGCTACGACAACATAGCACTGCTGCATGTAGGTCAGTGAAACACTGATATATGTTTCATGTATGAGTGTGAGGTTTGTGGGTGATAGAGGAGTGTTACTGTAGGGACCCTGTGTGCGCACATTTGTTTCTGAGCATTCTATCGTGCAAAGGCACGTGTACGTAAATGTGCATATATAGGCAGTACTTATGTTTCTGCCCCCTAGTATTTATGCTGAAAATGCAAACCACCAGGTCTCAGCAGGCCAATGATGGAGCTGCTGGCTTCACACAGCTGTGTTCAGAGCTTGATGACGTATCCCAGCTCTCCTGCAGTGGACTGCTCTTTACCCCAGGCTCCTCCATCCCCATCAACCATCAGCCAACATCAGCTAACTCCCATTATGCCAGTTGTTTGTCCACATCAGAGGTAACAGGAGACAGGCACAGAAACTAGGTCAGTATGTGCAGTGTGAAGCTGACAATCCCTCAACACTAATGAACAAAATACATAAACAAAAATCTGGTGCCAGTTTTTTGCTGTAACTCTCACAGTTGTTGGGCTTTGGTCAACTATCACCTCGACACTAGGCAGAGAGGTTTGCCACCCTAGACTAGGCAGATACTGATTTGTCATTTGCGCAGCATGAGCGTCTTCTTAGACTGCACTCAAACATTCTCACGCGCACATTTTTTATTTAATTAAATAGCACTCTTTTTTGGTTTTGTGATCACACAGGCTGATATCACAATTACAACTGCGATTAGATAAATCGTGTAGAAAAAAAGGGGTTCAACCAAATCGTGTGCTAGTGCGACCAACTGAGAAAGTTGATAGCACCAGTGCTACCAATGGGAAAGTAAGTCTGGAGCCCTGAGATGGCAGGCCTTACCACTAAAAAGCTGTGATCAGCCCACTATCGCTACCTGCCCAATAATGAAGTTAACTCGACCATAAAATAAAAGGGACTGGATTCCCATGCCACAGGTTACAAATGATTCTTCCTCCATACATAAAGGTTTAACTCAACGATAAATGGACCGTAGCACTCTTGTCCGGAGACCACATGTTTACAGGCATTTCATTTTCACAGCCAAAGTACCATGCAAGGTTAACCGTGCATTCATGCTTGTTGGGAATAATTTGGGGCTAGGGTCTTCCCAAGGGACCTTCAACATGGAGGAGCAGGGGAATCTATACCTACAATCACCTTTCCCCCTACGCAACAAGTTTTAAAGATATGAAAGATATGACATGAAAGAACAAAACAGACCCCTAAGTAACAGGAAGATTGGAAATGAATAATACCCTACTGAACATCAGCTTATTAACCTATCGTAACCAAGGGTTGTCATCTTGAATCCTGAGATGACTATCTTAGAAGTTTCTTTAACCTTTGTAAGAAAGAGGACAAATTAGCTTTAAATTAATCTTTATACCCCACACACAGTCTATGAACCAATCGAGAGAAAAATTGCAATAAACGTTAGGAAGACTTTAAATTTCAGTCATTTTTTGCAGTTTGCAGTCTCCCACTTGGCGCTCCACAGCAGCCCATCGGGAAGTCATTATGTAAAATCAATTCCTTTCAACATCATAACCCCTACCAGCCTCAACAGCTCTTCAGCTTCCGGCAACTGTGGGAATGAGCCATAGGAATAGATCCATGGTTTTCTGTTCACATATTATATCCTGTCACTAACACACGCACATACGCACATCTGTATCACTATCAGCAGCACGGTGAAGTGGGTTTACTGGATACTATGTGGGGTTTTATTATATGAGGACAAACTAACAAGAGGGTATAGTGATATGTGTTGCTGTTTTTCAGCTTGTGAGTGCAGTCAAATGACAAAATAAGGTTTTTCCAAATATGCCCTGTTCAGCATTTGACCCTGTGCAATATGGTTATTTTAAATTCCAATGAGTCCTCAGACATTTATTATTTGTTTCTTGGCTGAAACAATTTTGCAACTCATCTTTTGGCGGTGCCATCAGCTGTTGTTTCAATAGAGACTGGGAATTCGGCCTACAGTGGAAGCAACTATGGAAAAGCTCCTTCATTATTAGTGGACTTGAAGTGCACTAGAGGAAGAGGAAATGAAGGGAGGGGACAATTACAAGCAAAAAATGAGGACGGTACAAAGCGGAGGAGACAGAAAAAGGTAGCAAGAGGAGAAGGAAACAAAATAAAAAGGGACATGAAGGAAAAAATAATAAAAGGTTAAAATCATAAGATGACTAAAATTATTAAAAATGGTTGAATCAAGGGGAGAAAGTGAATAATAAGAGAAAATGAGTTGCTAAGACGAAAAGATGATGATATTAAAGAAATTCTTCTATTACAAATAGTATGTTTTTGATAAAACAAATATATTTTGCATGTTGAGTGATGGATTTAAATTGCTCATGAACCAACTTTTCTCTCTATCCTGCTTGCAGCTACTCTTTCTGCCGGTGGTGCCCCCCCTGCTGTTGAGGCTGTGGTATGAGCCTATGTGGCAGGAAGGTACTAACGTTGCTCAGCAGCGTGTTCGCTGTGTGCGGCCTGGGCCTGTTGGGGATTGCTGTCAGCACCGACTACTGGCTCTATCTGGAGGAGGGCATCATCCTCCCGCTCAACCAGAGCACAGAGATCCGCATGTCCCTCCACTCCGGCCTCTGGAGGGTTTGCTTCTTGGCTGGTGAGTGACAGTTAACTGACTTAGGCCAAATATATATATATATATATATATATAAAATCTAGTTTAAAAGATCGTGTCACCATCATTTCTGCCATTAACAGACTATCTTCAGTGCAATAAGTGCTCCTAACTTCATTTAGGATCCTATATGATCGATTACAGTGTATTTCCAATAGTGTCGTAATATTAAAACTAAGCTAAACTAAGTGTTTCTCCTGCTATGTTTAGTAAACAAAACATCTGTCTCCACGTCCCAATGTCCTCGTCATTTCATTCACTCATGTTAGACAGGAGTGACTCCATTGACAAACCTGACCAAATTGTGTGAATTGATATAAAGGTTGCCAAAAACAAAGATTTTCATGCAAGTCAAGTTTTCCGCAAAAAATAGAATTTGATTGTACTGTGTACTTCTTCAGCCAGTACATGAAAACATTTATCAGTTACGTCACAGGCTATCGTGACCTGACCAGATACAACAAAACCTGTCACCTTTATATCTTACAAAATTCTGTGCCCTGCTCCTTGTAATTGAAACTAATCCAGAGTGTAAAATTACAAACAAAGTAAACCAAATAACATAAATAAACAGAGCAACCTTGGTAAATCTATGTATATTTCAGCGATGATCATGTCATAACATTCAGAAATTTGCCAGCCGCGTAGGAGGGATCCAGCAATTAACTGGTTTCACTATTAACCGTGGTTTAAAATGTCACAATTATGTAATTGTAAATGAGTTTCTGTTCTCACTCAAAAAAGGAACAGTATGTTGGTTCATTAGTTTTGGCTCATTCTGCACGGAATAAGAAGAGCAGTTGGAACAGATGTGCGGCAAGCTATAAATGCTGTTCTTATCAACAGGGCTAAGTATATGTTTGAAGGGAAGACATGGAGACTACGCTACATATTCTTAACAATGACCGAGGGACCAAGCGAAGCTTTGTAACCCCCAAAGAAACACCTAACGTCATCAGTGTGATGGAGCACCTTTGCGATCACCACCCAGCTTTACAGGCCCAAGTAAACATAATACATAACAACTGATTTAAACTAAGTTAGTAGCAACTTACTTAATTAAACACTGAGGTGCTAGGGAATTAAATATAAATGTGGTCAGTGAAACCTAAACAAACGGGAAGCAAACAGGCATGTAATCCCCTTAAGGGCATCCATCACTGAGACATGTAACGTTACATTATGTTATTTCCTCCCATCTGTGTTGAATAAACGCTAGGTATAGTAGGAAAATATGCCAGGTGTGAAACACTAACGTAACATTTGGAGCTTGCTTTCTAACACTAACATACACAAGCTGCTACGCAAACAATTTTTTTTCTGCAGCCTTTAGTTTCATTTGTGTTAAAAGGAAAATACATGGCTAATATATATCTTACATTTAATTCCAAAGAGCTACAGTTTGTTTCTTTTTATTTTCACCGTTCATTTTTTTTACCATATTTCTAAGTTCTCTACTTGGGTCCAAAAGCATTGTAGAAACTATAGAAAAACTGAATATATTAAATAATTTTGCAATATTGATAAAAAGAGCCATGTAGACAGAGATCGTGCAGCCTTCAACATCATTTGCTTAGTTTCAAAGGGAAATACTGGCATGGATATTTAAGGATCAGAGGTCACCTATAATCAATTGTAATGGGAGACATTGACTTTTTGTTAATCTTTATTTATTACTTTGTACTGCATTATTTTAGTTTCAAAATGCAACAAAAAATAACACATAAATCTCTCAGGAATGCTCATGTTATTTCATACATCAGCAGTGTTGTAGAATAAGTCACTACGTTACATCCTGCTTCCCCTTTGAGATCAGGTGAGATGATACATTGCACCCTCTGCCAATATAATCTTAATTATTTCCTGTTGTGTGTGATAGGCCATTTTTTTTCCAAATCCTGTAGTGTTTGAGATGAGAGGGAGGAACGTCTTTGAAGATTCTTAAGTGTGTGATGCAACAAGATTTCAAAATCTGTCAGGATTTTCAAACTCATCCCCAAGCCTTAGAGACACAGCTTTATAGACAATTGTCACAGTAAACCAGGTATCTTCTTTTCTGTTACATTGTACTGATTATAATAAATATTCTGTGTTCTGTTCCTGCTGCCAAATTTGTAGATTTCAAGATATTTCTATTTAGGCTTAACAAGTGCATGACCTACAACCCTGGAAAACACTTCCATTGTTCCATTAAGCAGTGTGCCACTTGTTTCAGGGTTAAAGGTTTAGTCACAGTCATTATGTAGGCAATCTGGTTGTGATTAGCTAACAGTTGTTTTCCTGTCATGTAAGCAGATCACAGCTACAAAAGGATTAGTGGTCCAGTGTGTGTTTAGGGGCTATTGAGTGGCCTTATTGCCCATTTAACTGTGCTGTCAGTGTTTTGACCCAGAAACAATCACTGCACTCTCTCACTGTATGCAGTTACACAAGAGGATGTAAATGAAGTTGCACTGTGTGTTGGCTAGTTGAGCTCATTGGGTGGTTGTATTTGTATTCAGCCTAAGCTTGTGTAGAGTGGTAGTTCATTTATTGATTTTAACCGTTTATTATCAGTGACTTTGATTCCCAAATAACATACAGTATATGTTCTTAACTAAGATCTGAATCATAAAAATGAATAAAAAAATCAAGTTTTTTTTTTCTAACTCAAACTATTAAGATTATTTAGAAATAAAAAATAAATGTTTAAGTGCATGTGTTTTTATTCTAACCACAGTATACGTCTATTCTTTTTTATCATTTTGATATTAACCAGGGGTGTCTATACCATTTTGATTACATTTTGAACAAATAATACAAGTGTAGAGTGTAGAGTTTCTCCGTCTGCACCATATTTTTCATGAGCACAAGACAGGTCAACACACTCTGGTCCGGGTCAACACCCACCACTATTTAGCACAACAAATACTGGTTTTGTGGATGTATTTTATGCACTTCATGTGGTAAAGAAAATACAGTATATACAGTATATCTCCGCTAGGAGGGTCGATGTTATCCTGTCATGCTCTCATTCTGCGACATTCATTCTACTATCCATCCACCAAGTTCAGAGAGAAGACGAGACGATAATGGCTGATACGGGTCGCTTTGAGTTTCTCTCCTCTGTTTCACCCATCCACACACACACACACACAAATTAGCAGCGCTGTAACATTATGTTACTGTCACTCAGTTGCTATTGAACTTGGTCTACTAATATCCAAGTGGATAAAACTGCAACCCATGTTTTTAGAAGTATTTCCAGGACAAGAAACTCTTTTTTAGTTTTTGACTAATTCAATACTGTACTTTTTCTTGTCCTGGACAAGTACCCAGCCTTTACCGGTCTAATGCTTCATGAGAAGGGTATTATAGCAGCACAGGGGGTGTGATTCAAACTTATAGGAATCCTGCACTATCCAGGTATTTAATTTACACGGATTGATTTCGGTCAAATAGTTACTGTGTTGATTTAAATTTATTCTATCGTACTGTATCGCTCTACATGAACCAATATCGTCCTTGTATTGTATCGCCAACCAAATAATGTGAAGCGCATCGCAGTTAAAACGTGTCATTACACCGCTATTTTTTAGCTTAATTTTCTCCCACACAATTACACTGTAAAATGTACATTCGACAGCTACTAGAAACACAATTAAAATCAAATTTACAGGTGCTGCACAACTGATTATTATTTGTTTATATATTTTCATCTACTCATACATAAATATTTTTCATTACAAATTGAGGCTTAATCTATTTAGCTGAAGTAGAGGTAAAAAAGAGAGGAAAAAGGTTTGTTAGCGTGAGACAAGTGAAATTTACTATTCCGTAAACTCAAGGTACTAAACACTTGAAAAATGACAATAGAGCTCAATAAAGTTGTGTCACTAAAACATTGACTCAAGTCAATCATTGGTACAAAATTATGGGCTACTGTGCTTGTGCAAAAGCACAACCTAGTAACCACGTATATGAAATGTATTAAATACACATAACACGTGTTATGAAAGCTGAAATATCACCTAATACATTTTATGAACCCATCGGGTATAAGTGTGTGCATTTGTGTCGTAGTGTTCAGTTACTGTTTGTGAGTGAGAATAGGGACAGATGATGAAAGCCAATACTGGATGCTGCTAATGCTAACAGCAGAAATTCTGTATTACAGTCAAACAAATTGTTGGCTCCACGTCCATTCACAGTTTTATCTGGGATGAATTAAGTTACATTGAACAGGGCACCGTGGCTTAGGCAGTACGGTGATCACCTAGTGATCGCAGGGTCGCCCGTTCAATTTTATTCCACAGCCAACACTCCAAGTTGACGACTTTCAGGATGTGCTATGCTGTATGTCACCCATGTGTGAAAAATCTAAATCCACTGAAAGATTGACATTTTTTGGAAAATGTGACTTTCATTGCTTTTTGTCCCAATAGGTATATAAACAGTACAGAGGTCACATGGGTTCTCTATGTTATTCTAACTGGATTTCCTTTGAAAAGTTCAACTTACACTTAATTTCTCTCCTTTCTTCCAGGGGAAGAGAAAGGCAGATGTTTCACCATAGAGTATGTGATGCCCACACACATTCAGATGACGTCAGAGTCCACCGTTAGTGTCCTAAGTAAGTTGTTCAATCCTGTGATGGTGGGGCATTTTGCTATCTTTGTTCTGGTCTCAAAAGAGGTCATTTCAAGCTATGAAATTACAAAAAAAAATTCCGTCAACTCATATGGAATTGACTTTTAAATGCGAAAATGCAGAGTATGTCCAAAGTTTCACATCTACTCTCTCCATTGTGAGTGATCACAAAGGACAACTAATATGGTCATTGTACACCTGACAAGACAGTCAGACAGCAGTGATGTCAGTGGATAAGAATGACAGCAGAACAATCAAATCAAACAGCACTCTGCTGTTAATAACTAATGTGAAATAAAGAGCAATAAATTTTATATTTATATGACGCCTTGATGTCTTATTCATTATGTTAATAGGAATAGGATTGAGCATTGAAGACCATGGGCGAGGAAAGGGGGTGCAGTAGTTGCTCATTTTTTTTGGACACAAATACTGATGTTAACCTAAAAAATTATGAGACAACACGCTGGTTAGATTACATCTCTCACTTGGCTGGGGAACATCTTGGGATTCCCCAGTAAAATCCAGAAGAAGTTGCTGCCGAAAGGAAAGTCTCTGACCAGGATTAAGCGGCTCTGAAAAACCGATGGATGGGCCAAAGTACCCTACTCATACACACAAAAGTTAACAACCAGAGAAAATTTTCTCAAAAACCCTTCACACAGTAACACACATTAATCTTGTGGAAATAAGCAGTTAAAGCCACATATAAAGTAAACAAATGCAAGTTCGGCCATTGCAGCATATTAACGCCCCAAACATTGATAAATTGATTGACAATTTTTAAACAAACCGTTTGAGGTTTGGTAAAGACTTTAATTGTTAAATTAAAGTTCTAAAGAATATCCTACAGTCCACAGCAGCAAGTTACTTTTCATTTACATCCCATAAATGTGTCCTTATTCTAAGTTTGATTCTATACAAATTCAGAAGAGTTGTCAAAAACAACTAATTACAAATCAAATCCACACAGTAACAGCCAGCGTGACTCATGACATCATCCACAAACAATTCAACAGCAAAACTCAGCACACAGACAAGCCTGACAAAGGCCGAATACACAAGCAAAATAAACCAACAGCAGCATCCTTGGAGAAGGAGAAGTGATGTGAGCTTACCTCGACTTCATGATGTTCGGAGAGTTACAGCGTGGAGTGGAGCCGTCCGTGCCTAATCCGTGGGGCCGGACAGTTTTATGACGAACACGCGTTTTATCTCCACGCATTCTCATTCATGACGAATTATTACGACTCAGTATGAGCGGGAGTTTCATTTAGGAAACGCGACAAACGGCAGCAGTGCGCAGACTGAATTCAGCTCAGAAAGTGGACGAAGCACACAGGTAAAATGTCCGCCTAGTGGAAAAGGTGCGTTGGATTAGTGTACTTACGGTCAACTTCCGTTTTAGTAGGTGAGCCGGGAGTCACATTTATGAATATTAATGAGGCTCGACACGGAATACCGCTTTGTGACTGAGTCGAAGCCTTGTAAAACTTAAATAAGATACATTTTTCATCGTTAGGGTCAGCGGATGGTGACGTATCATGAACTTGGACCTCCGCGCCATTTGGCTACACAATACTCAGAGAGAGAAAAAAATAAAATAAATTGTACTGTCACGTGATAACAATTAACCAATCGCATTGAAGTGACTTTGGGTTCAGGCGGCAATTGGTGGCAGTCTGGAAAAAGTTATTAAAATCTGCTCTGCTAGTGGTGAACGGGTTGCTGTTATGGGTAAAAAGGTAAGTATAAAAAGGTTTTCAAAAAGGTAAAGCTACTTAATGATTTACTTATACTAAAAGGCTAATTAAATTAATCCAAAAACTAGTAAGTGTAGTGTACTCAGTTAGCCTACCTTTTTTTTTTTTATCTGTGTGTTATCTGTGTGTAAAGGGGTTAATAGTAAAAGAACCATATACTAATCTCACAGAATAAGAAAAAAATCAGATCAGGTATATTAATCATAGGATTAATTATCAATAGGTGAAATTTAGAGGGGATTCAAACCAGTGGTTAACACTGTTTCCACCATTTTTTCCACATCCTAGTAGTTAGGATCGGTTAAATGAGAAAAAAAATCAAAAACATGTGTGTGATCAAAAGAGAATAAGAAAAACATTTTGTAAGCTTGTTCAAGCTTACAGACTGTACATCCTATTGTCCTGAGTGTTCCACTAAGGAGCAATAAATCATCCCCACAGCCTTACATCAGGTTGTGAAAAATCAAAAAGCATGACTTCCTTGTCAGATGAGATTCATACAATATGTAAATGTCCCCTTACTACTGGAATTACATTATTTATTTAATTTTAATTATAGATGATAATAAGGTGTAGACCAAAGAGTGATGGGAGCCACTTATGTACGCACTGGTAACTAATGTGCTAAGTGTGCTTAATGTGCTCTTCCACTGACCTGTAAAATAATGTAATTATGATTTTATGTATTTTATGCTTCATGTCTCATGTTTATTGTATTTTCACCTGCTGCCGAGAGAGTTTTTCCTTGGGCCAATAATGCAGTTGTGGTTGACATTACATGACCTTACTTATGTTTGTCATAATTTAACTTGTTCTACTTACACAAACACTACATTTTAAAAACACCGTTAAAATGAATGTTTGAAATGTCCATACATTTCCATGTAAAAGACATCTGTATTGTGAAAATACTCTTTGAAATGTTGAGTTCAATATATTTTCTGTGCTGATGAAGCTGTTTGATAAGATTGTTAACAATCTCTATGCATCAGCTGCACTAACAGAGAACTATTGTCCATATTTTATGCTATTCCTGTCCAAATCCCAGGCTGTGTCCACTCAAGATAAGAGCTGGGTGGTTATGAAAAATTCAAGGGTGCCATTTTCATTTTGTGGGAACCTCCTGCTGGGGGAACACGCATGGATACACATTGCTAGTAGTGAACACACAGTTAGAGTAAAGACAGACTTTCAGATCTCATATGCCTCATATTTTAAAGCTAAACTCTGTAACTCTCATTTCAAACCCTGTACAGAGGTTACATTTACTAAAAAACATAGGAAATATTAGAAACAAAAATTAACAGAGTAAATACTAAAATACTATAAAATAAATTCTTATTATTAGTAGTAACAATAATAATAATAATAAATACAACAAATGAATTATTATTTCTTGCTCTTAAGATTGTGAACACTTTCAGGTTTTTAATTCTGTTGACAGAATCAAAAATATAAATACAACAAAATAAACATAATGAGGTGATAAATATAAATATAGTGAATAAAGTTAATTAACTCATTTGATTAACAATCAGTTATAAAAGTGTTGAATCTTTATTATTATGTTGCTCACAGGAAGTGAAAATATCAATGGAAGTAGCATGATTGTAAAATTATCCATGGTGTCATTTTGCAATTTTACTCAAATTTAACACTGTTAGATATCTGCGCATCAGTTCCATGAAGGATAGGACAAAAGACATCTGGACATACAGCTGGAAAGGGAACATTTTCTGCAATAGAGAACATGAGGGCAGTCTGAAAAGAAACATCTTCTATCTTTTCCTGACTTTGGTACTTTTACGTTTATTTCTCTGATGATAAAAAGGTCAAGGACTTTCTGTCTCCTAAGTGAAACAAATGAGTCACTCTTTTCTTCTTGTCTTCCTCCAGAGATGATCCGTTCTTCCACACCCTTCCCTCTGGTCAGCCTCTTCTTCATGTTCATTGGCTTTGTCCTCAGTAACATCGGCCACATCCGACCCCATCGTACCATCCTGGCGTTTGTTTCTGGAATATTTTTCATCCTGTCAGGTATCTGTTTGGGCTTCAGCTCACATATGCCTGACTGAATAGATTAAAAAAAGTGCAGTGATTCGATTGAATTAAAGAGAATTAAAAGGGGACTAACAAATCTGATACACTTTCACCCACGTATTCTAAAGCTGCACTTAAGAAGATGAATATACAGTATGAGTGATCATAGTTGTCATGCTGATGCCTGCGTTCATCATGAAATCGTATGGTATTTTAACTTGAATTAACAAATAACGCTCATCTCATTGTCTCTCTCTCTTTCTCTCTCTCCCTCTCCCCCCTCTCATACCATCTCTCTCTCTCTCTCTCTCTCTCTCTCTCTCTCTCTCTCTCAGGTCTGTCTCTGGTCGTTGGTCTGGTCTTGTACATCTCCAACATTAATGATGAGATGTTGAACAGGACTAAATCTAATGAGGCCTACTTCAGCTACAAGTATGGCTGGTCCTTTGCTTTTGCTGCAATCTCCTTCCTGCTCACTGAGGTAACTTCAGTACCACAGACATCAGCCATCAGTGTTCACAAATAAACCAGAATCTGATCTTAGGCCTGCGTCTGACTGAAAACCTGGAACAAAGGACTGTACAGTACAACACATAATCCTTAGTGTTTTATTCGGATGTGATAAGGATTACAGGGTAGGTGAACACTTTCACACTCACACCTTTGATGATTTACCTCAAGGATAACACTGACATAATTACCTCACTACCAACATCAGTTCACACTACCTTTCATAATTTCAGCTGTTTGAGATGTTTAAGCTTCTCGTATATTACATTATAACCCTTATTATGGGCTGCACACCTGCTGCCAGGAATTTGCATGTTCTCCTCGTGTTTGCATGGGTTTCCTCCGATACTCTGGTTTCCTCCACCCACAAAAACATGTGCAGCAGGCCATTGCCGTTGAGCAAGGCATAGGCGGAAAATCTGGAGTTGGTCCAGGGACACTTGTCTGTGTGTGTGTGTGTGTGTGTGGCATGTGCTTATGAGTGACGCCCACTGCTCCTCATAGTTATGATGGGTTAAATGCAGAGAAATCATTTCCCTGTTCTCTCTCTCTTTCTATTTTTATTATTTGAAAGCTGTTTGTATTCAGACACCGGAAAATAAAAACATGAAATGTCTGCTGCAGCTGCTCTGCGACAAAGCCACAGATGAAGTGATTATCAGTCCTGCTGATTACCCACACGACCGTTACATAAAAACTATAAAATATGTTAACTGTGGAAAATGACAGCAAATTTATTTGGTACAGATTTTATCCCTAGGAGCTCAACTCTTTTTGTTAAAGGGAACATATAGTATTACATATAATTCTATATTCCTATTGTCAGTTAGGGTTCAATTATTAAACATCTGCAGCGCTTTAATCTGCAAAAACCCCAAAAAACATTCACACACACATTAATTCACTCTTACTTGGTGCGTCATGGCTGTGCACACTGAGTGAACACCTGCTCTGTTCTGATAGTCTAGCTGTGTCGTGACTGTTTTGATAAAATCCAATGCTGGCCAGACACTCCAAATAAAGGATAGATCAAAAATCAAACATTTGGGGTAGTTTTTGTTTGTCTGTCGTGATGTAATTGGCAGGAACCTCAAGTTATACAACACTCAATACTGTCTAATATATTATGAATTAGGAAAAATAGGGAACATAAAATATATTTACCTCTGCAAAATATTCCAGAGGTAAATAAAACTGTGAAGGAGGCAGAGGACTTAAAACTCTGTTTCCTCCTCAGGCGGCGGGCGTCATGTCGGTATACCTGTTCATGAAGCGCTACACTGCAGAGGAAATGTACCGGCCGCACCAGGGCTTCTACCGGCCACGTCTCAGCAACTGCTCCGACTACTCCGGTCAGTTCCTCCATCCGGACGCCTGGGCCGGCCGTGGACGCAGCCCCTCCTCCATCTCCTCCGAAGCCTCCCTGCAGATGAACTCCTCCACCTACCCGGCCCTCCTCAAGTGTCCAGAGTACGAACAAATGTCCTCCTCACCCTGCTGAAGCAAAGGATGAGTAGATGTGTTAACATTGATGTTCTGTCAGGTGTCTGTGACCTGATTCTCTTTGACCCCCCCCACTGGGAATTTCTTATTTCTACCTTTTGTTTCTGTGGGGAACAGAACCTAAGTGTCAAGTTAGCCGGTTAGCTTTACTGCTTGTTCCAGTAAGACCCGTTGGAACAAGATAAAGAACGTTTGCAATTTATCGATTTCTGATTGGTGACCAGTATTCTGCTGAAGTCATCTGAGCACCTCACTTCTGTAGTGCTCAGACCCTTAAAGGCAGTAAACCGTTTGTATTTACAGACATAAAGGACAACATTTAAGGTTGGCCTTTTCCTCAGCTAGAGGGGAAGTCAGTGACAGCACTTAAATCATCTTCACGTCGAGATTGAAGAGAATGTGAATATGAGTCCACATCTTGACTGGAATCTGTAATAAAAATGCTCATGTTTCCTCAAAATATCAATCATAATCTCAGATTGTGCACAATTCCAATTTATAATCGTTACATACAGTCAAATATAACAGTAAAAGCTGGTTTCATCATTCCGAGTCGATTTAGTCAAGGCAGAAATCCATCTGAAACATTCCCACATTCGGGTGCAAAACCACACGGTGAATGTTTGTTTCGCCTATTTCAAAATTCTTGAAGGAAAACCTCCAAAATATCTGAGCTTTCATGTAAATTTACCATCTTTCTGCAATATCTGAGCGTTTCTGTAACTAATGTGATTTTTACAAACCACGTGGTAAACAGCCATACGTATTAACATCAGTACATACAGTGAGTGTGCCACTACCACAGTATTTTCTAATCTCTATATTATATCATTGATCTATAGAGGTCTACTTGTTTTCCATCTCAAGTCTTTATTGAATTCATTGTTTCTTTTCTTTGTTCTCTCAGTAGCTTATCGTGTTGAAATGCCTGCAGTTTTTAGGCTCCTTACAATCTCGAGCAGATTTTCTTCCAAGACCTGAATCTAATGGCTACATGATTGGCTATATACAGTATAATATCATTAACAATAACAATACGGGGCTGCATAATTTCAAATTATACACCAGAAGAGTACTGTTAGAAGACATATTTCATACTTCTGCCAAGGGCAAACAATCTCAGATAACGATATTGCATCATGAGACTTATGCACTCCTTCCAACTTGGCAACGCGGACAAACGTCCAATATTCGTAGACCAAATCTAATCCTGTATTAAAAACAAAGATGTCTCAAACCAAATGAAAATACATGCAAAACAGGCAGATTTGATTGGTGTCACCAGATTTATAAACTGTAAATTTCCTGTAATAAAAGAAAAGAGGACATGGTTTGTTTGGTCATGGTTTTGATGAAGAATGTGAATGATGTGTGGCGAGGTAAAACCAGCTATTTTGATATGAAGCCACTGGGAATGTAAGATAAGTTGAAGGTGACAATGCGATCTTGAAGTACTTCTGTTGCAAAGATGTACAGCATATGTCCTTATTGTTGAAACATATATTGAATGCCTGGGCAAATATGCCAAAGTGTCCAAAGAGTTTTCTGGGAATTTAATATAATAAAATAACTAAACATATTGCAGAGATATATTTTGTCTTGTGCTATACTGTTATGTTATTTTGATATCTTAGTTGTTGCGTGGTGTGAATTCCACATGTTATTAGCAGCATGCAACATTACATCCTTCTGTGTTTGTATTGACTTATTCTCTGAAACCATTAAACATAAACTGCACCAATCTGAACTTTTAGTCTTTGCATTTTGTTTATGTTAACTGCTGTAAATAAAACTGTGTACATAGAGTCATTTTTGTAGAGGCAAAAATGTTATTGTTGAGTAGACGCACCAGCAGTCAGTGTATGTGTGTGTGTGAGTGTGTGTGCGTGCGTGCGTGTGGGAAACCTCCTGCTATATTACATTGAATGTGAGCTTTTGCATTATGTTATAATACATTCATGTAAAGAGATCAAATGTCTTTAGTTGTGCATTTTTACAAGTCATTTTCATGATGTGAAATGTGCAACAAGCCATGTACTCTCAATAAAATAAACTTTCATGTTATTTGATAAAGAATAATGTCTCATTCTATGCGTTAAGTGTCTGTGTAGTAGAAATTATTGGCAAGAATACATAAATCATCAATCTTCATGTAATGTTAAAAATTCTATATTTCATTATAGACATACAAAAGCCCTGAGAGGCAAGCAAAAAAAGTTTTTCAAATATGCTCATTTTGGCCACAGGATGGCCGCTAAAAACTTTTTTTCGTCGGTTTGTTACCCCGGAAAGTCAAGCAAGAAAGGTTTTCAGGTAACCTGCATGAATGTTGACCTGAACCCAACCTTAACCCAATCCCGAACCATACCCGAACAATAACCTAACTTTAACATCAACCCTAAGTCTAACCATAAGTCTAAAGCTAATCCAAACAATAACCTTAACCCCAAACCCTAACCCTAACCATTACCGTAAACCTAACCCAAACTCTAAAACTAGACCTAACTCTAACCCTAAACCAAACTCAAAACCAAAACCGGAACCGGAACCGAACGCGAAACCGAACCAAACCCGAACCCAAATCCGAACCCGGAACCGAACACAAACCGAACCTGGAACCGAACCCGAACCCGAAACCAAACCCAGAAACGAAACCGAACCCAAACCCGGAACCGAACCCAAAGCGGAAACGGAACCCGAACCGAACCAGAACCCGAACCCAAAACCGGAACCAGAACCGAACCCAAACCCGAACCCGGAACCGAACCCGAAACCAAACCCGGAACGGAAACCGAACCCGAAACCAAACCCGGAACGGAAACGGAACTCGAACCGGAACCGAAATTGAACCGGAACCGAACCAAACCGAACCGAACCGAACCCAGGACCGGACCGAACACGAACCGAACTCGAACCCGAACCCGAATCCAAACGCAGAACCGAACGCAGAACCGAACCTTACCTGAAACGAACCGAACGGCACGGAAACTTACCTAACTCAAACACCAACCCTTAAGTCTAACCATAAGTCTAAAGCTAACCTTAACACTGACCTTAACCATAACCCTAATTCTAACCATAACCCTAACAATAAGTCTAAAGCTAACCGTAAACCCTAACCCTAACCCTAACCCTAACCCTAACCCTAATTCTAACCCTAACCCTAGGTCTAACCATGAGTCTAAAGCTAACCTTAACACTAACCCTAACCCAAACATGAACACTAAATCTAACCCTAACCCTAATTCTAACCCTAACCCTAACTCTAAACCTAACCCAAACATGAACCCTAAATCTAACCTTAACCCTAATTCTAACCCTAACCCTAACCCTGAATTTAACTCTAACCCTAACTCTAACCCAACCCTAATTCTAACCCTAACCCTAATTCTAACCCTAACCCAAACCCTAAACTTAACCCTAACCCTAACCCTAAACCTAACCCTAACCGTAACCCTAACCCAAACCCAAACCCCAATTCTAACCCTAACCCAAACCCGAAACGTAACTCTAACCCTAACCCTAACCCTACCCCTAACCCTAACCCTAACCCTAACCCTAACCCTAACCCTAACCCTAACCCTAACCCTAATTCTAACCCTAACCCTAACCCTAACGCTAATTCTAACCCTAACCCTAACTCTAACCCTCAACTTAACTCTAACATTAACCCTAACCCTAACTCTAACCCTAATTCTAAATCTAAAGCTAATCTTAACCTTAAGC
>OMNV01027437.1:10835-46518 GCA_900303265.1 Brotula barbata | reverse complement strand
TAATTTGTCTCTGGGTGGAGATGGACCAAGTCATTAGGCTTTGATCATGTGACAATCTGGGATAAAGTCTTCCTACATCCAGAGAACCACTGAGTACCTCATGACCAGTCCTCTAAAGGGCAGAGTTCAAATCAAATCTTTCTATCTATCTATCTATCTATCTATCTATCTATCTATCTATCTGTCTGTCTGTCTGTCTATCTGTCTGTCTGTCTATCTATCTATCTATCTATCTATCTGTCTGTCTGTCTGTCTGTCTGTCTATCTATCTATGTGTCTGTCTGTCTGTCTATCTATCTATCTATCTATCCATCTCTCTATCTAGGGAATTTTGCCTTCTTGCCTGCTGTCTGCATGCTTTTCAGTTGGAGAGTGACTGTGCATTTTCACCTTTCGCCACAAGAGGGCGCCTTTATGAGCGTTTGTCCATTCTCTCCATCAAAGGAGTGACTGAGCAAATCGGACATTAAGTCTGTTCGGTCACTGAGTTTATTTGAAACAAGAACCTGTCGGAGTTTATAGGAAAAACCGGAAGCTCTCCTTAGCTCTCCTCAGATGGATTCCACTCTGCTCGATGAAGAATCGGCTCAATTCTCTTGTGGTGGTTCATTGTGACATAAAAAAACAGTTCTTTGTCTTTAGGTTTTGTATGCAGTCAATCTAACTGATCCATTAGCTTTTATAGATGCTGTTTATCCACCTTGATGCTGTGAGTTTGTCTAGCTGGCATTGGAATAAACACATTTAACATCACAGAGGATTTTCCTATTTCTTGAGGAATGCACTCTCTGAATGTTGATATCCACGATAAATTTGCACCTTCATTCTAGGAGCCTGCAGAAAATAGTTGATTCCCATCCATTGTCAGCGTGATAGAAGTAAAATAAAGTTATAATATATGTTACAACAATAGTCATGTATATTTATAAAGTCACTTATATCTGATCTTGGTTCGTTTGCGTGTTCTCTCGTTGACCTGTGAACCCTGATGTTTTGATTCCTCTTTCTAGGCACTTATTTAAACCGTTTGTACACCGGAGCTCCTCCTATAGTTCAGACAGCATCCGTCAGTATTCCACGTGAACGCTTCAGCTCCTGTCCCATAAATGATCTCAAATCTTCACAGATCCGTTTAACTTTTAAAAACACTCAGACATTCAAACATTTCTAATATACCTACAAAAAAAACAAACAATTCCAGGTGATAGTCAATTACTACTTTATTAAAAATAACATTCCATACACAAAGATACAACACTGTACAGTAAAATGTGTGTTTGTGGGGAGACGGGTGGCAGAGTAGAGAGCAGAGTGGTTGCTGGTTGAAGCACGTTTCAGTTGTCTCATGCTGCATTCATCATACATGAAGGGGAACAGACGCAGGACTCTGGAGGTGTCAGGCCATGTTCACATTAATTCATTGGTACGTCATTTTGCAGGATATGAGTTGACATTTTCATGCCTATTTCTGCAATAAGGAGGACAAATTCACAAACCCTGAGCTTCTGCCTTGGTAGATATCAGTACTTAGGGGATCCATTCAACATGGCATGAATGCAGCATTAGTCCTGAGAGGAAACGGTTAACTGGAGGACGTGTTTTTCAGGGGGGTCAGCCCAAGACAAAGTACCTGATTCCTTGATGAACTGAAAAAAAAACCCCAGCGTACACCGCTCTAAAAATCTCTTAAAGTAAACAGCTGTCATACAAACACTGATGAACTCACATTTTTGCAGACTGACCTTCCTGAAAAACATCAGACAGGTTCAGCTAATACTTGGTGGCGTTATAATGGAGTACATTTCTGCTTCGCCCTGCACTGATGCCACTGTGCAGCTCGTAGAAAAGACAGCACAGATTTTCTAGAGTCATCGTAGATTGGGATTAGTGGTATTTTACAGAATAGGATATTATCTTACAAAATAGTGGAGCAGTCAGATTTGACAACGAGATGGCAAAAAGTCGCTCGGCAACAATGTAACAGCGCTGAGGAGAAAAACAAGAGTAGAAGAACTCTGAATTATTCTTAAACATCAGTCAGGTCTCGGTTCATGGACATAAAATCTGAATTCTGCGGCCCTTTGTTTGCATTCATTTGGTGTCAGGAATATCTGGCCATATATATTCAAACTGATTGAGGTCTGTTGCCGTGTTTCCGTTGAGTTGCGCTTTGTGCAGTTTTAATCTGAAACTAGAAAAAGGTGCAATATTACCGTTCACATTTTGGAAAAACTCCTCAAATATCACAAAAAAAAAGTTTCTCCACTTGCTGGAGGAGGATTTTGTGATTCTCAAAAGTGTGATGGAAATATTTGTTTTTGTAGGACGCGACGTACAGATTTATGTCCAAGCGGGGAGTCACAGCTGTATAAATCTCTGCAGCTGGATCTGCCGTGCAGAGGTTTCCGTTTGTAGCGGTGCACAGTGGAGACGGACCGTTTGGGAATCAGCCTGACGTTACCTCACTCTGCTTCGTTATCAAGAGTTCAGGTCAAGCGGGCATGATTAATTATCGCCTGCATGGTCTTGGCAGCACACGATGTCGCCGAACCGATGGCCTCTCCTCTCATTACAGCCGAGGCATTTGGTCCACCGGAAACTCAGACAGAGAGGAGGATACGATAATCCATCACGATCAAACCGCCGACAGCTACGGTTTAATAGGAAAGCCCGCCGTGTTCACGTCTGATTTTAAGATTGCAGGAAAAGGAAAAAAAATCTTTATTTACGCCATCATTAATGCTTTTCCAAAGTAATTTGTTTTGTGCAAAACTGGCAACAGAAACACGGCTCGATAGATCAGACGGTCCTCGTCTGTTTGGCCACGAACGTTGCAGTTGCTGAGACAAAACGTGGATCAATCCACGTATTTGCCGTCTCCAAGCGGCCTGGTGAACACACTGTACAAGACGCTGAAGGATGAGCACAGGTTAGATATCATGTCTGCATATTTTTAACCCAAGTGTGAAATGACAGGTTTGAGGTGGCAGGTTGAAAATAAAAGCCCTGATCATCACTTCTATGATGCTGAACATTGTTGCACTCTTTCACGTATCTCCGTTCCAAGGATGTGTGGAAGACTTTATCATGCTAATTATATGACTAACAAAGGCTAACATAATTCAGAAAGGCTAGCTACTTGAATAACTCAAATTGTGTCTCAGAGATTCCACATTCAGTGACAGGTAAAAAAATTAGGTTAACGACATACTAAAGTTGCTAATACAAATTCTATTGTGGGACTATGGCGTGGAGAAGTATTAGGTTCAATTAAAAAAAAAACATTCTCTAAGAGCTGTGGAGGTCCTAGTTCTTGGAAGGTATGAAGAGAAACCTCATCTTAATGGCAGCGAGTTTAGCTTTGTAAAAAGTTCCTCACGTTGTTATGATTCACAAAGTCGGTCGTTCGAGCAAAACAACACAGCTTCTTCATTGCCCTGAGAAATACGTTCCCTCACGGCTGTGGGTCTGGAGGTGCCGCTTAATTTTGTCTGAACGGCTGAAGCACTTGCCGCACACCGGACAGCTGTACGGCTTCTCCCCCGTGTGGATCCTCATGTGTACCTTCAGGTGAGCCATCTGTGTGAAGCCCTTCCCACAAATCTGGCAGCGGAAGGGTTTTTCTCCCGTGTGGCTCCGCTGGTGCTCCTGGAGTCTGCCGGAGGAGCTGCAGCATTTCCCGCACACGCCGCAGCGGTAAGGCTTTTCCCGTGTGTGCACTTGAACGTGCACGTGCAAGTGGCCGATATGACTAAAGGCCTCGCCACAAACCTTGCAGCAAAACGAGGACAAGTGGCCTTGTAGGGGTGACTTTTGATGAGGACAGTCCACGGCATTGGCTCCTTGGTTGCGCATGTGAGAGCTCTGTCCTCTGCTAGCTCCGGTGGTCCCCTTACCACCGACCATCTGTCCTCCATTCTCCACCCCGATGATGTCAATCTTGTTCTCATTCGAGCAGTTAGGGTTGACTGGTGCCAGGGGCTGGGGGGCGCTGTTGGAAGGAGTAGAGATTCTGTGGGCTCCTGCACTCTCTGCCTTCACGTGTCTTGAGGACCCTCTAGATGCAGGATCCCTCTCTCTGTTCTCCACACCTTGGCTCTGTGGCAAGTTGGACGTATGGGGGGCTTCCTGGGGATATTCGTTTCCAACGCGGAGAGGCGTGAACATGTTCTCTGGTGTGCTGCAGGACCCGTGTGCACGGAGCTGATCGTCTCCTTGGTTGGTCCTGAGATCCCTTTTATCCTTGATCTGAAGAGGAAGACGCTCTTCGTGGCCCATGCTGGGGCTCCACTCACGGCGTGGTTGCTCACCGTCTTCCTCGTCCAACAATGCCATAGAAGGACGATCTGAGATCACAGCAGAAGAGAGAAGGCAGGTTATCATCGGAAAGTCACCAACTAAACTGCATCAAGTACAACTTTGGGCCTGGAGAAGAGAACGGACAAACACTGACCAGTCTTTGCACTCATTGTGTTAGGGTTGCTGTGGTGACATCATTTTTACACCAATGTGATTCCTGTTCACAATACTGACCACACAGGAATTTTACACACATATACTTGTACTAGCTGCATCTTCAGCTCTCAGTACTCTCCGGTACTCTGTGTCTTAATACACAGTACACCAATGAAAAAGTTGCAACACAGGGCCCTAAATCTCTGTACTGAATTGAGAATCAATTCAGAAGTCAAACTGGCAGCATCATTCAATCAAACAAGATTCTCAGACCTCTTCATTCAAATACCTAATACAGAGGTTTCAGCGTACACAATGAATTTTAAGCTAATACTTTGGGCAACACTGAAGAATAATGAAATCTCACAAGGCAAACTTTCTTAAAGTTATTAGATCAATTCCAATATAACTTATGTCTACTTGTGCATAGTTTTTACACGTTTTTATCGTAAATGGCTGCAGATAAAGGTTTGTTCTCTACTACCCTTAATGTGTACGTAAATCCTAATAAATGCAATGTTTTTCATCTAGGGTTTATCTGATTTTTATACCATGCATTAACTTACTTTTGTTCTGGGTATTATCACTGTGCAACCTGTCAACACTTTCAGCTACAGTTTCCTTATTACAGCCTTCGGGGTGAAGCTTTTACCATAAATGGACACCATGCCAACATATCAAGCTGTATTCAATCTGTTTAAGTAGTGATGTAGAATTTCTAACACACCAACTACCCTCACACGAACATGAGAAAACAGCCATAGCTTCATGCTAACCCCGGCTAGCTTTGCTTGTTGGCTAACGAACAAAGGTTGCTACCAAGTTGGCTAACGCACTAGCTCCTCACAACTGAGCCGCTAACACCAGCTAGCTCGCAAAGAGATGCAATTTGCGCACTTGGGTGTTAAGGAAATGAAATTAGAAACTAATTCGTGGTTTGTTACGTTTGTTCTGCTCGCAATCATTTCCATTCCAACATCAAACGCCACTTGGCAGGCTCAATGGACCGGCGTTGAAGGGCTGGGGTCCCTCCGTTAGCTATGAGCAGAGCTAACCTGGCCATATTTCTATCCCAGCGTCCCGCAGCCTCCGTCTCAGATGATCGTTCTCCCGCTCTCTGATCGCGATCTCCTCCTGGTACTCCAAAATCGTATCTTCGACAGATTTGTAGATTTCCTGCGCTGCAAGCATAAGGCGCTCCGTCAAGAAGACGTTTAGAAACTGCAGTTTGGTCATTTTTCAGGTTGGCACGGAGCTGTCGTTATCATCCAAAATGGACCAAAAAGATGCTCGACCCAATCACGTGACGCAGACTTTCTTCTTCTTCTTCTTTTCAATCTTCTGCTCATTCTTTCCTCCTTATGCATTACAAAGAGGAGAATGCAACACTGGAAACCTGGTCAAAGTATCGATCGTGAAAACTTATTAATCGGTAGTGTTTGTAACTTGAAAACTACCTTTAACATGACACTGTTGCTTTGAAACGTGACCATATTACAGTCACATATTTAGGTTTCATACGGTCTTTTGAAGAAGATTGTGGACAAATGTCCCAAACCACAGCGTACGAAATTCACTGTCTATGGTGCGATACATAAAGCAAGAAGTCCGGAAAACTCTGTCAAATCACCCAGACTTTACTTGCATATGAATGTAATTTGACAACATCTGTAAAAAAAAAATCCCAAAACTTCAGATGAAAATAATAGTTACCTATCTATCTATCTATCTATCTATTAAATGAGACATAGGTGAAAAAAGTGAAATACAGAAGCCCCAAATATATAGATTCACCTCTAAATCAGAGTTATATGATTTATCATAGTCAGAGATGGGATCAATACAGTTCATATCCTCCCCAAATGATATGATGGCCGTATGATTCTCCTAATCATAACACTCCGGTCCAGCAGGGGGCAGCACACAGACACAGTGCTAACTAAAGCGGAACACAGTCTCTGCTCCACGTGTGAGAGAGACTCAACGCTTTGCTCGCAGTCGCGCGGTCACATTTCCACGATGAAACGACCAAGTAGGTTAATTTTTGACACGTGTCATGTAATTATGTGAGCTAATTTATAGTCGTAAGATGTTAATATCTGTAGAAATCCCTGTATGTTGCATGCGACGTTTAAAAACGACTAAAAAGCCGCTCGTGTACAATCGACATTAGCTTCATCTTTAGCTGTCGGTAAATATGAAGACGTTTACTACTGTAATGCTAATTTATTTTTCCTTATTTCCCCCTCAGAGTTAAAGAAAGCAAGTAAGCGACTATCGTGTTCCAAACGTTATAAAATACAGAAGAAGGTAAGCGGTTTTAAGGCTTTATAATGAACTATAACGTGTCTGCATCATGAGTTACATGAGGCCCGATGAGGAGAGGAGTTTGTAGCTGACGATCTCACTACTAACCTGGAAAAAACAATGTTACTATTAT
This sequence comes from Brotula barbata, assembly GCA_900303265.1. Lineage (NCBI taxonomy): Eukaryota > Metazoa > Chordata > Actinopteri > Ophidiiformes > Ophidiidae > Brotula > Brotula barbata. Next base: position 39,623 of record OMNV01027437.1, on the reverse strand, counting down.
TTCATATAAATGTTGTATTGATTTATATTTTAAGGTTACATAGACAGGAATCGGCAGATCCGAGTGGTATTCGCAAAAAGGGTATTGGTTTCAGCTATCATAGTGAGAAGACTTTCACCAGGGAAAAGTGCATATTGAACCAAAAGTGGTTGGATATGGTTAAATTTTGTGTTATGGTTGAAACCTGTTCAAGATGACGACAGTTTTTACAAGACAACAATGTTAAATTTAAGTCTGAGCAGCAGTAAAAGGGTCTTAAAAAGTCCTCTGTAACCTACAGAATCCCTGCAGGTCAATCTACCAGGTCACATCAAGACTAAATACAGACAGCTGGCACGGTTGTGTAATACAAGACAAATAACATATTAAAAGAGACTGTAAAACGTGTTGTCATTATAGTAGTAACTGTTTGTAAAACTTTGAAAAGTAAATATCAACTCTAAATCAAAAATAAATGCAGAAATAAGTTGTATGTATGAAGTAGAGTCAACACGGAGATTAAAGTGACATTATAATAAGTAATTGTATTGAAATTATTCATTTTAATGTTTAAACTAAATGTATGTACATTGTTTGTTATCCTCTGTTCAGGTGCGGGAGCACAATAGAAAACTTAAGAAAGAGGCTAAGAAGAAAGGGGTGAGCAAACGAGTGAAGAAGGATGCAGGCGTACCCAGCAGTGCTCCTTTCAAAGAGGAGGTCCTGAGGGAAGCTGAGCAGAGGAGGTTACAGGTCCGTAGTCTTACCACTGGTGCAGTTTTTACAGGCCAGAGGGGCTCATTCAGTGATCTTATTCCAGTTTTTGAGCCGTTGGTATTGTTTTATTAAAGTTGTACTGATTAATTACCCAGATCGAAGAAGAAAAAGAGAGAAAAAGACAAGCACTAAAAGAAGAGCGAGCCCAGAAGAGGAAAAAGGAGAAGGAGGCCACAAGTACAGGAAGCGATCCAAAGGCCAAGAAGGCCAGAATGGTAAAGATTAAAATGCAATGACGGCAAACTGAATTTGATAAGTGTACTGTGAGTTACCGATGGTTTGTTTTATGTTCATTTGTTGTTCGTAGGATGAGGTTGTGAAGCAGAGAGTGAAGAAAGTTGCAGACAGAAGCTCAAAGCAGTTCCTTTGCTCTGAATTAAACAAGGTAAGACAGTGAGCCATGGTCGGTTACGTTATTTCATAAAGACTCTGCTGCCTGCTTCAATCATTGTAGCGACTATCTCTGTGCAGCACCGATGACTTGCTGCACAGAAAATTCCATGTTTCATCAGTAGATGGATTTACATTTATTTAAAATCCTCCATAAAAATTATTTTTGTCTTGTTTCAGGTAATTGACATGTCTGACGTGATTCTGGAAGTCCTGGATGCTCGTGATCCCATGGGGTGCAGGTGCCCACAGCTGGAGGAGGCTGTGCTCCAGAGGGGCGGCAACAAGAAACTGATTTTGGTTTTAACCAAAATAGGTAAATAAACGTGGGGCCCTTTCATGATGATTTCACAGTTGAAGCGACTTGTAGTTTTGTGGTCTACTGTGAACATCTCTAACTTTGATGATCTCTAAATGTTTGTACTCTACCTGATGTTTGCTCTCTTGGATCTTGTAGATCTGGTCCCAAAGGAAAACCTGGAGAGGTGGACACGGTGTTTGCAACAAGAGTTTCCTGTCTTGTTGTTCAAAGCATCAACACAGATGCAGGACAAAACAGTGGTACGTTCTCATGGAGCAGTCAGGCAGGCAGGCAGCGTGTGGTCATATTGACCGGGTGCTCTGTTGATGGTTTGAGACCCTGAGAACTCAGTCATTTTATTCTAGTCTAACACTGAATCATGAGCAACATAATAGCTGTGATCGTGTTTTAATCTAAAATATCCAATTTTAGTTCGACCCCTCCTCTGTCGATTAGAATTACACTTTACACATTTTCTTGCATCATCTGTCTTTAAAGGCATCATGCGAGGCTCCCAGTCCTTCCTTCATTACTGCGGGGCCTCTAAATGACTGTAATATGGAGGGCTGAGAAGGTTGAGCAGCTTGTGTTGTGCTGCTCTCACCGGTTATAACCTCCAAGAGTAACAGACAAACACTACAAGGTAGCAGCTCTGTCATATGCACAGCTGATGGGTGTGTTTGTGAACAAACCGGTGACGTTTGTCGTTTGTTGTCTGTCCAATGTAGAAGATACTTGTGGGAACATGTAATATTTAAAGGGTCATTTTAAGTGATATGAAAAGTTGTGACATCCAACACTTCTTTATTCATCAGCAAGCAAAGAAACGCAGGATAGTTCCCTCCAATGGAGTCTTGGACAAATCCAGAGGAGCAGCGTGCTTTGGAAACGGCTGCCTCACTGAGCTCCTCACCACTTTTTCAGCTGCCAGAGAGAAGGAAGGCTCACTTAAAGTGGGAGTAGTTGGTAAGAACAACTTTCTCTTACCTGAATGGATCCTAAGGCGTACATATCTTGGTGACCTGCGTTTGGTCTGTTCATTTGCTTGAATGAATTTAAAGCACACACACACACACACACCCTGTCACCTTTTAGGCTTCACCAATGTGGGCAAGAGCAGTTTCATCAACAGTATGAAGGGCATCCTAGCTTGCAATGCTGGCGTCAAAAGAGGAATCACCAGGTGAGTGAACCTAAGTATAAGAAGCAGACATTTCCCCTTTGACCTGCAGAGCGTGTTAATGTCACATACACCGTACGTCATAGAACAACCTTTATGTCACACTTTTCCCAGATCAATGCAGGAAGTGCACATCTTAAAGAACATGAACTTAGTGGATAGCCCAGGGATTGTACCGGCGCCGTCCAACCCAGCAGCCTCCATGGCTCTGAGGAGCCTGCAGGTGGAGGAAGGCCAGGAGAGTGTGCTGGAGGCCGTCAGAACTCTGCTCAAACAGTGCGACGCCAACCAGGTACGACCGGTCGGACACACGGAAACAACGTTGACGACAATATGTCAAAGAAACTGGAGGAAAAAAACACAGTAAAATGTTGGATTAGTTAGATAATCTGACCAGGATTGTTTTGATGGCTCTGCTGTGGTCCTTGATGCGGACTGGAGCTTTTCTGATGAAGAGAACTGTCTGCATCCTGTAAATGAAGATGTTTTTGTATCTGTTCTGATTTCAGATCATGTTGCAGTACAACGTTCCCAATTTTAGAAACTCCCTGGAGTTTTTAACATTGTTAGCCAAAAAACGCAGCTTCCTGCTTAAAGGTGGCGTCCCCAACACGGAGCTGGCGGCCACCACCTTCCTTGGTGATTTGACAGGGTGAGTGTTTCTTTTTTAAGGTTCAGAGTTTTTCACTCAAGATAACTGATAACCAATGCTGAGCGTTGATCTGTGCAGCAGTGTGGAAATGAGGACAACAACGCAAATCTGGATTTGATCATGAAGACTTCTAATCCAACTCTGATCCGAGCACTGTGCCAGAGTGTTTGATGTCATTTATTCCTTTCACTGCGTGCTGGTGGTTCTTACGTTTGGGCGTTTGATTTGCTGTGTTTTCAGAGCCAAGCTGAGTTACTACTGCAAGGCACCGGAGAACCACAGCCGGCCCGCCTACGTGTCTGACTCTGTGGTCACGGAGATGCAGAACGGCTGGGACCTAAACAGACTGAAAAAGGGCAACGAGGTAACGCTGAAAGGTACAGCCGCTTACTTTAAAGCTCTATAAAATCAAATAAAGATGACTGTCTCTTGGTGAGTTATACAAGTACAAAAGTTGTCAGATGGTTGCGTTGCTCCCTCGTTCTGTATTGGCTCAAATTATTGGATTCATTAATGATATAATGACAGTAATGATAAAATCCAGGACTTTAAGGTTCTGTAGACCTGATGAGAAAGCAGGACTTCCAAGTACATCCATCTGCTTTGGAGCTCTGGATTTGTAATGTCAAGGTCCTACTGAAAGAACACAATCACCTCTGTCTGCTGTTCACACCAACTTTGTGTTTTTGCAGGCGTTAAATTTCCCAGCCAGGCCAGCAGTATAAGCTTCACCTCTAAAGGCCCGACTGCAGGCCTGCTGAGTGTCAGCGAGGACAAAAACCCAGATCCTCCGTCTACAGAGGGACAGGCAGAGACGAACGATGAGGTAAAACGTCAAGTGAAGACACTTTGAACGTACAGTTTTAAGAGTTGTTGATTTATTGTGAAGCCCTGAGCTTCTGTCTGGCTTTCAAAATTTAATTACTGAGATTTTGCTCTCTTAACATTTTAGTGAAGAATCCTGCAGAATTGTGGCTTATTTAATAATTATCCATTTTCAAAGTACTTTCGCCACAGCAGATTAAGATTAATATTGATATTTCAGGTATGTAAAAAGGTTTAGATGTGATATTTTGTTCTTCTGCCTCCATCCTGTGTTCACATTGATTTCTTCAGTGCTTTAAAGTTGCACTGAACGTTGACTAGATAAGAATAATCTGGATCATTGTCCATTTTAAAATCCATTGAGATGATGGAGCTGATTAAAATGTGAACCGGTCTACACCCCAGCGTGGAAATGAGGACAAGTGAAAGTCTTGATTATCAGATGAAGACTTCTAATCCAACTCTGATCCTGCTGGCCTGTGTTGACAGTATCTGATCCCTCTTACAGAATGAAGTCATTTCAGGTATTTAACGCTTCTTCTTTTTTCAGCCTCAGCAAATTACTGAAATCCAAACACAGGAAACAGAAGAACCACACAGGACGTCACTCAAAAGTAATTATCCTCCCCCCATCTCGTTTTGATACTTTACGTTCCCTATCTTGACGCTTGTTTGACCGTGTTTTCTATCTGACTCGTGTCTCCAGAGAACCCAGGCCAAGTCCATTTCCAGTCCCTCCCCGTTGACATCAGCAGCCTCCGTACGGCTAAAACGGACGACGCCTACGACTTCAACACAGATTTTAAATGACTCTCTTCCTGGCCTCGGCCTTCCTTGTTATGTGGACACGTAGACCTGGAGATGATGACCACGCTCCAGCGAGGCTTTTGATCCTTGCTCTCGGCTTATGTGGTCGTGGCTCTTACTGTTGAACTTTCTGTCAGACGTCAAGTGTTCTGACATCATCTGTATCATGTGTTCTTATATAATATTGAAAATATGCTCTCTACAGTACATTTGAAGTCTTTGCTCTTTCTTTAAGGTGGTATTTATTTTACACAACCTCACAGAAACCTAACATTAGAAACTGAAGAAAAATGGTCTTAAAGAAACACAAAACATGGAGTTTTATTTCATGTACTATTCAAAAGATATTTACAGCAACGTGGTGGATACTTTGTGGAGTATAAAAATCTTGATAAAGGACTTAACAAGAAAAACATCCTTCAGTAACGAGTGGTGACGTGGCAATAAAAACCACATTGTAACAGTTAAGCAAGATCAGCAGTAGTTATATTCATTTATAGTGTGCTTATTAGCTGAAGCTACTCAAACCAAAGTCTATTTGAATATGTGACATAACTATTAGCTGCTTTAATTCATGTGATTAACAAGTTTATATCCGCTTGCAGTGTTAAGATTTATACATGAGGAAAACGACTCAAAGGCATTTTCTGTCATGAAAAAGCAGGCATAAGCACCAAAAATTAGATGAAGATCAGCACCAAACGTAAGTATTAAAGTGTATTATGGGTCCACAGGCAGAACAGAAGTGAGGTAAGAACATCAGGTATTTAAATAACAAATATCTGATAGTCAATCTGAATGAACTGATAATTAAAAGGCTAAACCTGTTTGATTTAAAAAAAAAAAGAAAAAGTTTTTAATGGCTGTGGTAATATTTGTAACTGTGTTGTGCGTATCTGTGGTAGTTCATTCTTACTGACCGTAAATGATGATGCATTGCTGATTTCTGCTGAAGTTACACTCAAATCCATCACATCTCTGATCATATTAAGTCCAAAATGCTCAGTGGTTGCTTACGTAAAAGCAGCTACTTGTTTAAGGACTCGTAGAGGTTTGGGTCAGAGTCTCTGCTCCCCTTGGACATCAATTCATGGTGTTCCGAGGAATATACACAGGGCTACAGATGGTAGAACTAAAATAGAAGGCTGGTAAATTCTCTGTCTGTTCCTGAGATGTGACGATGGTTGAGCCCAACACATTTTTCAACCTATTTGTCCCCCGTGTGTCTTCGCACGGGATGAAACTTCCCTGTGGGGTCTGGAATGTACCACTGGTCCCACAGCTCAGAAAAGGATGACGTTCTCCCCCATGGCTTATAGTGTCCGTTCCAGTGGAGGAGTTTGGCGGCTTTCACAAACGGAGCAGAGTAACGGTTCCCAGCGCCCGTATTGCCTTAAAAAGAACATTTTGCCATCATTTGCATTAGAATGAAATCGCAGTGTGAACTTGCTGGAATTCACAACCATTATCATGATGAAATTAATATTTAATACAACCATTGTTTTGCACTCTAGAATGTCAAGAAGTTGGTGCTTCCATCACACAAAAAAATGGATGAAATTTCTACTGAAATGAATCAAATAATATATCAAAGTTTATCTTTTTTAAATGAGGTCTATAATAGGTTCCTGAACATATCCATGACCAAAGTCTTATTGACTCAGATGCTCCCCAGCTCCCAAAGACTTGTACTTTACTCCGTTGTGCTAAAGAAATGTGTTTGGGATGCACTGAACATGCTTTCCAAACACTTCCTGAACGGATGGAAGTAGCGGTGTGTTGCTCAAGTATTTAAAGCTGACTGACAGATTGATTTTAAGAAAGGATTTTGTTAACTGTTCTCCAAATTACACATCAGCAGAGTTGAGCGGTGATATGAGGGTTTCATACACTGATGTTGAATTCATACAGGCTTTACACGCTTTTAGTTTCTCATCAAAGTGAGCAGCGACTTACCGAGGTGCCTGATGTGCCACATGGGTTCAATGTTGGAGTGATGCTTGTAGAAGACGATAAGGAGAGGGGGAGTAGTGACACTGTCTGCCAGTGTCTTACTGTACAGATCCTCACTGAAGAGAACAACAAAGATCGTCTTAACTACAAAGGAGGAGAGGACTCTGGACTCTGGACTCTGGACTCCGGTCTTGGTGTGCGTGACTTACTGTACATTAACCTCCATCCAGTGTTCCAGTTGCTGGGTGATGTTTTGGTTCCTCCACTCAGTCAGGTTGGCGACGATGACTCCTGGGTTGAAGGAACACGTGTTGGCCCTCATGCCGAGCTTCTTGATGGCCTCCTTCTTGAAGTCCAGAAAACCTATGTAGTTATTCTGATAAAACCACAGTGACAGTGAGGGAAAACTTCACCTTCGGGTTCTCCAGTATTATTTATACAACGCAGACGTTCCGCCCACCTGATTTCCAGCCCCTCGAATGATGCCCTTGCCAGACACGGAATCGCAGTCGTCTGAGAAGGCGGCTGCATGTCCCGATTTAAGGTCGGTTTCAAAAAGCTCTTTGATGTCCCCTGAGACCGAACAGAAAATCCACACATGACTGGACGGATGGGTGATTGTTTTGTGGGTACGTAAGCGAGAGTTGAAGACTGAGATGGGTTGCGGAAAACTAACATTTCTTTATAAAAACAATTCCAAGGGGGTCTGACCTTGGACGATGATGTCATCATCCAAGTAGATGGCTTTCTCCGCCTCGGGTATATACAGGGGTAGGTAAAATCTGGCAAACGTCAACTGACAGGCACAGCAAACACGTAATGAAACAAACAGGTACTACCAGTTTGGGAGCAGCTGTACTACTTCCTTGAGACTCACCGGCTTTGTATTCTCCAATATCTGTGGATCTTCAGATATCTTCCCATTAAGGACCTCAGGTTTGAAAATAATGATCTTATATTTGATATTTTTGAGCACTGTGTTACTCAGCCATACTCTGTGGACAAAACAGATTTCACAAAAGTGACATCGGGCAGAGCAAATATTGTTAGATTTGATACACCCCCTCTGAGAGAAGTGCATCATGCAGTGCAGTGACTTACTTTAGGTGATCGACCGTGTGGTTCAGGGTCACTATGGTGAAAAGCACATTGGATTTACTGTTCTGGTAGATGCTGTTCATGGCAGCAACCACAGCACCCAGTCTCTCCTCAGCAGCGGTGATGAGGATGGGGATATCTTCACCCGTCCTCACCGCCTCCACTCTGTGGTCCGGAGACAACTCGGACTCAAAGGGAAGAGCCACACCCCGTCCTGCATCTGGGTGAAGAGAGTTTGTATTTATCTTGTATCAGAGGTTTCATTTAAATGCTCCGAATCGCTCTGGTGGGATGGAAACGCACAACAATTCATATAGTGTGATGAAATGAAGTTCACTTTACTGCTGTCAAGATCAATTGTAATTGACTACTTGATTTTAAAAAAAAAGGGTTAAAAATGCACAGAATCACTTATTCAGCAAAATGGCAAATGCTGAGATGATTGGTGACCTGATGCTAAGCTAAGATAACTCAGCTAACTAACTGCAGCCTCCCTCACATCGACAGGAACACCGAATCAAATTCACCAAATCATGCTCACGTGTTACAATTATTGAGTTGGAATTTAGAATTTGAAGTACATGTATGTATACACAAATATCCATTGCTCAATTCAAATGCTAATTATCAGCACTTTATTTGATACATGTAAATGTATTCACGACATGCGAATAAACTTACCTGGGTTTTCTCTGTGTAGAAAGTCATTGAGGCTGAGGAGATTTCTTTGAATTATGATCAGGAAGGCCACAGCCAGCAGCACCAGAATGATCAAATTTACTGGAAGACACAATCAAGAGCACGTCTGTTCAGGATGTATGACACAGGATCTTTGATTGATAAGTTCTGAGCCTGACACATGAAGAAGTCATCAGTAACGTGTATGACTCGGGAGTTTGAAGATGGATGATCTAAGCCAATGTGCAGTGATTGTGTGATTGTGTACTTGCATCCACTCACTCTATTACACTCATGTTGTATGCATTTGTGGTTATCTTATGTATTTACGCATCACTCTCTATAGTTGATGTTGCTTGCATCTCTGTGGACTGAATCAGGTCTTAATCATTGAGTTTATCTTATTTTCCTGTATTGTTACGTCTCTGCTATGCAATTTACTCTTTCTCCACCTATGACTCCTATTGCACCCGTAGCCCTTCGAGGACAGGAAATCCCTTTTTGAATTGCTTCTCCTGTTTTAGTTCTTGTGGGAGTTTTTCCTGGTCTCCCTCGAGAGCTTTGGGCTGGGTCAGGAACCATTTGTTGTGAGATCCTGTATGTAACATTGACTTATTGTATTACAATTGACTTCTTCACAAGCATTGATAAAATCTGTGGGAATGGAACAGTTTTACCTCAGTCACATCAGGTGTGGTGCATATTTACGGTGGCCAAGAATAAGACAATGATCAGCATCATGGGAAAAAGCGGTGATTATGTTGAAAAATGAAGAAGTGCATTGCGTTCTGACGTCAGCTTTAATGTGATGAATGCCCAAAAAAAGCATAAGACAGTGTGTTTTCAAGAATTATATGGAATTCAATCAGTAGATTAATGTTTGTTTTGTTGTATTTTATAATGAACTCATGTTTGTGTATTGATATAATTGACAGAGAAAATCACTCACCTCTCCTCAGGGTCATGATAACGCCCTCATTCGTCCCTGCAGCGGATCTACTAAACAATAAGATAAAATGAAATAAAAAAAACAAAAAAACAATAGAGCGCCTCAAAGTATCAAAGCTACTGTGGCGCTACAGCGCTACACAGCTGTAACAACAACCAGCTAGCTGACTGATAAACACTGCGCTAAAATCTGAAATACTTCACCGCTGCGTGGCAAACTTCAGTGTCTGTAAAATATCTGCTAATTTTTCCAGTTTGAACTTTTACCAGCAAATTCTATAAGATGCACGAACATACAGCGAAAAGAACCCGAAAAGGAAACACATAGAGCCAAACTGCCAACTCAACATCAATAAGTTTAGCCTCATTCCAATTTGTGCGTATTGATAGACGCCCAACGTTTTGCCTGACTGTAAAATTGCATTAGCTGTTTGTTTGTTCGCAGCATTTAAAAACTCGATGATGGATTAAGCTAAAATATGCGTGTGATATGTAGTCATAGAATATGTGATACTAGGAAATTGGAGAAAATTGAAACATTTGTGCAGCTACTTTAACAGGCAGCCTTTGCTTTCCACTAACGTCAACTCAAATACCTCCGTGAAACGCGGAACCTTGGCCCGTCCTTACGCTGTGTAGATCTGTAGTTCAGCCGACGTAGACTAAATTCAGACAAGAGGCGCCGCGGATGGGTCCTTTACTGAAGACGTATCCCTTTTAAACCGGAAGTGTGGACCTGGGTGCACCGTATTCGTTTTTTCCAGAGCTGTTCGTCTGAAGTGTAAAGATGCTGTCCATATTTAAGTCCATCCCAACACACATGGTAAGACGAAGTTGAAGGAGTGAATTTATGTTGTTTCCCTTCTGACCCGCCGAGCTCACGTCAAAGCCAGCTGGCGTTCGTCTGTTAACAGCTGCTCCCAAATGTTATCCTCCAAGATGCAAACCTGCTTTGCTTCAGGACTATAGGTGGAGTTTCCCCAAAACACACGGTTATTATGGTGTAATTAGTTCCAGGCTGACTGTATTCACATACCTGATGATTGTTGGGCGGGAGACGCTTATATCATTCCACTGAAACTCATTGTGATAACCAGTCAATGAATGATGTCCACTCTGTTACAGGATTACAAAGGCCAGAAGCTGGCTGAACAGATATTCCAGGGAATAATACTCATCTCAGCGGTAAATAAAGAACCCAAACTATAAGACCTTAGAGTGACATTATAATGTTAATCTGTGATCATGTTTATTGATGTCTATTTCTTTGTCCTTCCAGGTGATTGGATTTGTGTATGGTCTGGTTATTGAGCAGTTTGGCTGGACGGTGTACGTAGTGTTGGCCGGTTTTGCTGTGTCCTGTGTGGTAAGTTGTTTCTCCTTGTTGTGGTCTGTTTTTTGTTGCCTTCTGTTACTGACCACTTTATATTCTCACAAAGCAATAGCACAGGGACAAAACTCTTGAACGATGTAAACAGTATGGGTACTGGCGGTTGAGTTCTTTTTCCTGTTTGCGTCCCTGTTTTAGCTGACCCTGCCGCCGTGGCCCATGTACAGAAAGAATCCCCTCCCGTGGCAGCCAGTTATACCAGAGAGCAGTGGGGAGCCCAACCCCAAACCCCAGGAAAACCTCAAGAAGAAGAAGCATAAGTAAATCACCCCCGAGGGCTGCGCAGCTGCCAACACATCCTTTTTGTTACGATGGAAATAATTTTGAAATTTCTCTTGCGATCCATATTTCACACTTTTGAAAAGATGTCTTTGTTACAGTTATGTGTATCAGTCTGATGAAATACCCATGTGTGTAATTAATAAACATCGAATGCTGTGTATGTTTCATAAATGGGATGTGAGGTTTGTGATTACTTGAGGTTTATTTTCTGCCAGGCCTACTTAAGATGAACAGTGAAATCGTCAGTGCAGAAACACATTCATGCCTTCATGTGTAGTTAGTTTTTTTTACCTTTTTACGCGGGTTACCTGTATTTTTTTTTATTCCATCTAAATGTTATGAAAAACAAACAAGGGAAAGAAACGCTATTGTTTATTACAAATATTCTAATGTGCATTGTGTATGAAATTAAAGTACAACTAATATTTTTATAGATATAACCATAGTTCAACATTTGTATCATAAATAAACCAAATTGTACTCTACAACAGCAAGTAGACAACTATCTGCTATAGTATCTTGCTTTAACATTACTCAAAAGCATTGCATAGGCATACTGAAACGTAAGATCCACTATCTTGTCTTTATACGGGCATTAGGGACAGACTTTCTACATATTTACATAAGATCAGCCATTTGTGTGTTTTGCATTAATGCCCAAGTGGTGGCATGGAAAGGCAGCTTTATGCTGACACCCCAGCTCTGAAAATATCTTAAATCTTGAAGGCAACATCCTCAAAGAATTTCAGCTGCCTCACCATCACAGCATAGGCTTGGTACTTCTCTCCCATCTGATCACGAAGGCGTAGCTGCAGTGAGACAAAAGGACGAGAGCAATGAGAAAACGACAAAACAGGTAACCCTTCACAAATTGTTACGCGAAGGATGTATTATAGTTCTTTGGACAAAAAATGCGTTCCAAAAGGGTCCAATGTGTGACCTTGGTTTATGAAATGCTGCTGTCTTACAACATTGAATGACGGTGGATGAAGATTGCCTTTATTGTCCATGATCAGTATGCAAATGACAAATTTGTAAAATTTGGTCTAAATTCATGTTTATTGTCACCAAATGCACAAGTGTTCACCCCCTTCACGACAGTATTTAGAAGATGCACCTTTAAGGGCAATTGCAGCCTTGAGTCTGCATGGACAGGTCTCTATCAGCTTTAAGCTGGAAAAAAAGAATCTCCTCCCAAATCAGGGTTTCTTGCAGACTGTGTCTGGTTCTCCTAAAGGATCCCTCTGTATTCTGCAGCAGACATCCCCACAGCATGATGCTGCCACCACACCATGCGGTAATGGTGTGTTAATGATGATGTGCAATGGCCAAAGAGCTCTAATTTGGTCTCATCAGACCAGAGCGCCTTCTTCTAGCTGACTTCAGAGTCTCCAATGTCTCCTGGTGAGCTGTAGTTGAGCTGTCTTGTTAGCCTGTTTTTAAAACTGGCTTTCTCTTTGCCACTATCCCATAAAGGCTGCACCTCATGAAGCATCCTGGCAGGATGGGTAATGTCGTCTATCTGAGTTCAGCCACAGATGCCTGTAGCCCCTTCAGAGTCATCATCAGTCTGCACTCCACCGTCTCCACCGTCTCCACACATGTGACCTGCATCTAATCAATCATTTGGCTTTAAAAACCAATTGGCTGCTGTTTAGGTGTGTTATTTGGCAGCACAGTGGCTTGGTGGTTAGCACTGTTGCCCCAAGGTAAGAGGGTTGTGGCTTCTAATCCCGGGATCTGTGTAGAGTTTCCATGTTCTCCCCGTGTCTGCGTGGGTTTCCTCTGGGTGCTCTGATTTCCCTCACCAATACATTTTAGACCAATCATTCCTGCCATTGCCCCTGACCGAGGCAGGGCGGAAGAACTTGAGTTGGTCCCCGGGCACTGCTGCGTGTGTGTTCGTGTGCTGCCCACCGTTCCTCATAGTAGGATGGTTTAAAATGCAGAGAAAAAAAACCCTACAGGGACCAATGAAGAATATTTCTTTCTTTCTATTTAAATGATCTATTCGAGGGGTGAATAAGAATGAAATACTTTAATGTTTTCTGTTTGTACTTGCTTCCTATCACTTTGCTGTGGTTGGTTTTCATCTGGACATTCAAGAGTTTCTCTGTTGAATAAGTGTCAAAAAAGCCGATTTAAATCCAATCTGATTCAGTGTAAGACAATAAATCCATCCGGTCCTGGATATTTCCCATCTCTTGTTCTAGCTACATTTTGAATTTTTGAATCAGATTTGCTGACCTAATCAACATTCAGCAGGCACTAACAGTGAACACAGCAGATGTAGCTGATCAGATTTGGTTGGAGTGATGAAAAAAATGCAGTGCTGGGATCCATGAGGAGCTGGGATGTGAGATCTGACCATGACTTTATGTCATGACTTCATGTTGTGTCTTACAATCAAAATACAGAGATTCAGATTAGTCTCACAAAGAAAGAGTGTCGGTCTCCTTATCGTGGAGTCACGATCACGGTGTGTGTTGGTTTTAAATCCTACTTCTCGTTTTGTGTCATCCTCCTCCTCCATGATCTCCAAGACTTTGTCCAGCAGCTTGACCCCCAGGCCCTTCACCACATCTGTTCTCAGGTGTTCTATGGCCCTGCGGATCTTGGCTGGGCCAGACGTGGAACCTTTTGGAGAGATGCACTTGGTAAACAGCAGTACAGTAGCAGTGGCAGTAGATTCATTGTGAAAATTGTTCAGATACAAACTTTTGTTCCGGGAACCTCAATTATTCTAACCTATTGGTAGATCACATGGTGGTCTGCTTTGTTCTTCCTCTTGAGTCTTCCCATGAAGCACCAGGGTGTCCCTGTACTTCCTGTTCAGTTTAAATTCTGGCAGTGCCGTAGAGCCAAACTGGCTTCTGTTCAGCTCGCTCGCACCATCGCCACTGTCCATCTTCAGAGTCCGAGTCATCATGTGAACTAGATCCTGCATGTCCATGGATTCCCGCTTCCTGCGGAGAACACAAATCATGGATTGTAGTCCCAGCTTAAAACAAATGTGTAATAGGAAATGCATGTTGTTAGACTTTGGCACCCTTCTCTGCAGTCCCCTCCTGAACACTCTGAGGAACTTGCAGATGAGCTGCATTCTTCTTTATCTGACCTTCGCTCCTGTATTCTCTCCTGTAATGAAACAAATGCCACGGTTAAGGCAGAAATGATGACAGACATTACAACAAAGCAGATTAACCTCAGGGGATTTAAAATGAGATCTCTCCTGACGTGACACATCACTGGTTATTCAGCGCAGTGTGACTTTGTCCAGAAGGTTCCTACCTGACTGCTGGTCTCAACGACAGACGCAGATCGGGTGACTGGGGCAGTGTGACGCTCAGCTTTGGAGGAGGTGACGTTGTACGATGCCCTTCTTGCAGCACTAACACCTGGAGGAGAACCGTAAAAATTCAACAATTCAACAATTTATTTTTGCAAACAACAGAGGAAACATTTCTGAGATGTTAGAGCCCACTTTAATATTTTACCTTTCAAATTAGTTTGAGTGACACATTTTTAACCAATCAATCATTCCATGGGCGCCGTAGGACATAAATCTTAACACTCACACACTCAGTAGGGCTCTAAAGATCGATGTCTTTAAAAATCGCTGAATCTACAAGTATTTCTAATATAATCGAGTAGGTGATATTTGTATATGTACATAGCCTACTCCAAGTATGTGTCCATCACAGTCTGTTGCCTACTTTCCTACAAAGACAGACTAGATGGAGACATTAAAGCTACAAATTCACAGTCCCAATTAATCCTGGGTAATTTGATATGGATATTGTCATTTAAGACATAGGCCAGTGTCAAATTGACATTATGACATTAGGTGCCACTTTTTTCATTGCCAAATAACTGATTATTATGTAATCATGACGATCGGGATCGATTAGTCATGACAGTCATATTTCTTAATTTTGTCAACATTCTTTATATTTGACTATTATTAGCATGTATGTATGTATGACGATCAATGTGTGGCAAGCAAGAGCCAAAGCAACCTGAATCTGTGAAACTTACACATCTATATTTTGTCCGTCTTTGCGGGGCAGCAGATGTAAGCATATACAGTAAGTACATGTTGTTGTCACTCTGTGAGTGTACACGAGTGTGCAGTATGTTCGGTACAAAGGGGCTGTCTGTGGCAGATCCTGTGCTTACTTTTATCTAAGTAATTTACAGTTTATATAAGTAGAAATGCTTTCACTTTGTCCATTGGTTTCATTGGTCCATTGTAAAAATGGCAGTAAGTACCTGATTGGCTGGCCTGCTCCTGGGACTGCCTCAGTCTCCTCCTCTCCCTGGCAGACAGAGGACGATCCTGAAACACATTTTTAGCCATATTTTCTGTTACCGATAAACTACATCTGCTGATTCAGGAGTATTAGCTATGGGATCATCAACTACGAGATTCTGAAGAATATGAGAGGAAATATATTTATAATACTGCTATGGAATGAATCTGTATGAGAGTGAAGACATGGGGCTACAGTCTAGTCTCCTGCCACACAAAAGTGTCTCTGGCTGTGTGGCTGCTCAGACATTTTGGGTTGTATTAATGTGGTTGTACACGGTTTGTGAATAATATATAACGTCGTGACAGTATTCTCACCTGTGGCGGTGCTATTAAAACGTCCGTGGAGGAACTAACTGATTTGGAGGCTGGAGGTATGTTAGTTTTCTTGCTCTCTGCGCTCCCTCTGCTCTTCTTCCTCCCCTCCGTGGCTGTAGCCTCTACAGGGCGTGGAGGCAAAGGTCTTGGAACAGTCACCTTAGCAGGACAGCAGAAGGCAAAAAAAAACACAAGAAGTCACAAGATTAATTTGAATAACCTCATTTCCCATCAGCACTTAGGATTTCAGTGAATTTTCATACTTCAGTTCATACTACGGTTGAGAAGCTGGTGAAACTAATCTTATCTTAAGCACCATGTATAACAGCACTGTATGCAACTGATGAATATAATCTGACGATCAGTCATAGACACAAACTGCTCAGATTTAGCATCGTTTGCTTCAAAGCCATCCATCCATGTATGTTTAGTTTAACCCTGTGCTTTCATGAACTTCAGCGTCTTCCTGTCTCCGTCGTTACCTTGTCCTGTTCTCCGTCTGTCTGTCTCACATCGCTCCAGCTGTGTTGCGTGGAGACAGGAGGCTCAGATGGACCATATTGAGGAGTTGGACCTCGAGCGGTCAGATTCACACACACAGAAGATTCCTCCTTAGGAATTTCCTACAACACAGGTACAGATAAGAGGGGAACTATTCTCTCAATATTTATGTCAGTCACAAAGTCGTGGGAGGACGTTTATGAGCTTTGATCTGGAAACACCACGTAAAATATGTACATTTATTCTCACCAGTGCTATAGAAGGGAGGGGCTGTAAGAGTTTCTCCGTTGATTCTAGGTCGTCCTGTAAGGACATGAGTTAAGGCACTTTTAAATACAAACTCACAGGTATCAATCTATGATAAGTAAAAAGCCAGCAGTATCCAAGCATCCCTGTGGTGATACCGGCTCTTACTTGGACGTCTGAGGTCTGGTTTTGTGTTGGCGTTCCCTTGAGGAGCGTCACTGTGTTGGTTTTAATGTCCGTTTTCATTCTGATGTCTTCTGCGTTGGGTTTGTGTTTAGGTCTCCTCACGGTGTGTTTCTCAGCACTCGGAGCTTCCAGCTTTTGGTTTTGCACATCAGCCTCTTGAAGTAACTCCATAGTATTAATATTTTCATCTGATGTTTGTTTCTCCACAACATCTGAATGTGTTTCCTCAGGGTCTGGCTGTGCTTGTAGATGAACGTCCGACACTCCATTGGGTGTCTTGCCCCTCTCTCCTCCCCGACTCCCAACACCTGATATGAAGCTCTGAGGGGGCTGACAGGGGTTAGGAGAGGAACAGAGATCCGGTTTCCCTTTTCCCTTCTTGTCTTTGGGTGCACTGTGAGCCACATTATCTGCCCCTTGGTGCGACACATATGGCGGTGGAACCTGTCTCTCCCTCGGGTCCTCCTCCATCTGCTGCTGGATGTCAATATTAATGTTGCTGACAGTTGCTAACGATACAACGTTGTCTTTGACAATATCAGGTGAAGAGTACATGGGGGCCGAAGGTTCCTCAGCTGGAGGGCAGTCTGGGACACCGTTACGGTCGCTTTGTTGTGACCTCTCCTCTTTCTGAGCAAAAAAAAAAACCAAAGACCAGAAAACAGTGAGGTTTATTCGCCTAACAACTACTGACAAAACTTCAAATGTACAACAAACAAAGCAAAAATAATCCGATGAAGCCACTGACTGCCTGCACCAACAAAATCAATCACACAGAAGAGACACAGAGTTTGATCTTGATCTGCTCTAACTGTAAAGTGCCATGAGATAACCTTTGTTGTGATTTGGCGCTACATCAATAAAATTGAATTGAATTGAACTTGAATTGAATAGAAACAGGAATTTCTGAAATGATGCTGAAATGTCCTGCACAAGTGCTTTTTCTTAAAACCTTGATGCTCCTGATGTTTGTTATGAATATTTTGTCAGCAGTATGAAAGTTTGACTAACATATTTCTAGCCCGGATAGGACAGACTGAATAGACTAAATTGGGATAATAAGATGTGATAAAGGACAGGAGGCTTGGCTGTGATCAATGGGTCCGAGTACCTTTCCACTCAGAGGATAACGGACACTGACACAAAACTCAGAAAATGAATTCCACAAACTGTTTTTGAGGATTGTGTTATTGGCCTCCCAGATAAAATGAATATCAAAATGTAAATTGTAGATGTGAGGATCAAGGTCAAATAAGTTTGCCTGTTTTGCAGGTGGAACTACCCCGAGGGTGTCGGAGGTGTGTGTGTATTGTTTCTGTGTCTCCCTCTGCCGTGTCCTTTGTTTATGGCTCTGTCTGTCTCCGTGCTCCACGCACACAGGTCATCACCCTCCTAGGTCTACACACTCCTGCTGTCTATCAACTTATCACCGCTTCTCCTTATGAGCCTGGTCGTCTCATCCACTCATCGGCAGCTTGTAGCTCAAAGTTTGTGGTAGTCTACGACCTCAGTCTACTCACAGCTTACTAACATTTTACTCCAGTGTGTTTTTCTGTTTGTCTCTTATTCCCTTTTGCTCTGTATCCAGGATGACCCACCATCATCCGTCTGCCGGCCATCTGCGTGCTCCTCGTTCTCCGCCTCTCTTCACCCATCTCCAGCCTGCACATCCGGTTCTCGGCTCACTTGCTGGATTTCACCCTGACCCTTCCTTTCGTAAATAAATTTGTTGAATTCACAATTTGATAATCTGCCTCTGTGTCTGCGCTTGGGTCCACACCTGCCCTGACGCGTAAATGTGCTGATGTAACACAACAACACAAAGGTGCCCTGCTGATAGTAATTTACAAACGGTGTTGGACAAATCTCCTCTTCTGTTACCAAATATA
Source organism: Brotula barbata (assembly GCA_900303265.1). NCBI lineage: Eukaryota > Metazoa > Chordata > Actinopteri > Ophidiiformes > Ophidiidae > Brotula > Brotula barbata. The sequence continues at coordinate 20,911 of OMNV01027437.1, read as the reverse complement.
CTGACAATTTCGGAACAACCCTCACTAGTCCTCACTGTGATAAATGGGAGAAAATAGCTACGTGTGTGAGAGTTTTTATTTATGTATCTATTTATTACAATCCTTTCCCCTCACAGGGCATCTGTCTTTCCCTCCATTTCATGCTGACTATGACCAAATTACAACCACAACCTCCATAAAAAACTATGCTGAATGCAAGCACCCTTTTGTTCAATTTTGTATTGATGGCTGTTGGATTTTGGCATTTCACAGGCCACACAAAAAAAACAAAATTTAACAAAACACAACCCATATTGTCATTTTCTTATGTTGGCTTCATGATGGGAAATCCAAAGAAAAGAAGGAACAAAGGAACAAAGACCTGTATGAAATTGTAAAACCTTACTATCGATGTGCTGTTAGATACAGCGTGCTCTCCCTGCACTCACCTGTGTCACTGCAGGTTCAGGCTGCCGACTGACAGAGAGCCTCTGGTCTGCTTGATGCGACACCTCAGACTTTGCACCGTTGGCCCTATCGTTGCCTTTGCCGCCTGCAGCTTTCTTTTTTGATTTGGCAGTTTTCCTGGTGGGATGAGAAGCAAGTGATATAACTTCTGCTGAATATGAATACCTGCATATTTTTGTGTCTAAAGGGATTATAAATACTGTAAATAGCGGCAGAAATATGCAAACTGCAAAAGAGAAAAGAGTAACAGCAAGGCAGTTCATTCCGTGCCACCTACACTTTGGTGGCCTCGAGGAACATGGCAATTTGTCGTTTAATGTAGGGCTGTCGGAGGATAAGCTTTACATCGGGCCTGTCTTCAGGTTTCTTACACAGCATGCTCTTGATCAGGTCTCCCAGCTGGGGGTCATATCTACTGGGCATCTGTGGCAGCTGATAAAGAAAGCAGAAAAAATGCAACTATTATGAAGTGGAGATACAATAAAATAATTCCCCAAAATACTCCCAGGAACGTGTACAATGCAGGCATGTGTACATAAAAGGGACACCAATCACTTTAAACCAAATATACATGTACATATACATACATATACAGTATGTGATAAGCATCTCACATACTACTGCTACCACTACTAATATCAATTATTATAGCTAATATCATTATATTTGTATAGCCCCCTTTCATGCAGTAAATGCAACTCAAAGTGCTTTACAGCAACAAAATTACATGCACTCACATAAAACTGAATAAAGTGGACATTGATATTAAAAATTAAAATAAAATGAGGGTAGCGATACATCAGATGAAATAAGGCTGAAATAGAGAATACAGACATGATAAAGACAGAGAATAAGTGCATAGATGGAGGCCTACGGATGAGTTAAAGTAAAGAGGTAAGCTTTCTTTTCAAAGTGTTCATAGCCAGCTGTCTTCTCTGGTATCGGTGGGTAGTTTGTTACGTGGCTTTAGGCTGTAACTGACAGAAGCTGCACCCCCAATTTTCTTTCTGCTGTTGTTGGAAATCTCCACATAACCGATTGCATTCAAAACTTGTCCTCAGCTGCGATGCGATTGATATTTGTAAATCGGAAGACACTCACCTTTCCCTCTACAATCCGATAGACCAGTGAGTTCATGTCCTTGGCGTTGAAGGCATGTTTCAGTGTGGATATTTCATACACACAGCAACCCAAGGCCCATACGTCTGACTGGAAACAACAGGAGAATTAACTGTAGCACGCCTATGCTGATCCAGAAGAAAAGCACACACAGTGAGAGCAGGTGAGCTAAATACCTTGTGGTTGTAGGGTTTATTAGAAAAGAGCTCTGGGCTCATGTAATAAGGGGTTCCTATGAGCGTGCTGGCCATGTCGTTCTGGTTCTCCAGTACTCGTGCAATGCCCAGGTCCCCCACTTTGATGATGTTGTTCTTAGTCAGAAAAATGTTCTGTGTTTTCAGGTCTCGGTGCAGAATGTTCCTCTCGTGCAGATACTGAAAAGAAAAATCACAACACGCGGTTTAGGGAGATCAATATAAAAGGAGAATCACTGGATTTTTACTTTCAGACATTCAAACCCACCTGCAGTGCCATAGCTATCTGGACAAACCACTCCACCACCTGCCGCTCAGGTAAGAGCTCCCCTTTCTGCTGTTTGAGTCTGTGATACAGGTCACCGCCTTCACAGAAACCCATCACGATGTACAGCTGGCAGTTATCTCCTTCCCATGACTCCCGGTATGTCACAATGTTGGGATGACGCAGCTGAGACAGAAGCTGAGCCTCCTGCTCTGCTGAACGCCGCTCCCGCTTAGAGGAGGTGGTCAAGTTCAGCCTCTTCATAACATACTGATGGCAAAAAACATGGAGAGCAGCACATTAAATGAGTGTTTGGTTACATAATATGCAGGCCAACAGAACATAAAGCAGAATCTTAATTATCTGTTATTCGTTCTAGTCATCTGCTGGTTTCTAAAATAGCAGGATTAAGGCCTTGTCTTCGTTTCATATCACCATAAAGGAATTCAACGAGCGATTCATATTCATGGACTCTGTGACCTTGTGGTAGACGTTGTATCTTATACTTGACGTTTTATGGACTAAACAATGAATGAGTAGTTGAGAAATAATTACTGCGTTGATGAAATTTGATTATTTGCAGCTCTGATACCCCTGTGTTATTTTCTATCATCATTGCAGTAACTCTCTACAGAAGTTCACGGTTAAGTTAACTTCATTATACGTCTACATCATCTACCAAAGGGGTGCAGCTAATGGTTAGATACATTAATTATGCATCTATTAGATTTAATTGTTTGGTCTATAAAAAGTGTATTAAAATATATCAACAATGTTCTGAAGTCCCCAGAATCCATACAGATGTTATTTCAGAATCAGAATCAGAATCAGAATCTGGGTTTATTGCCAAGTAGGTTTTCATATACAAGGAATTTGCTTTGACATGTTGGTGCATGACATAACAATAGTATACGGAACAGTAGACATAATACGTAGCAGATGTAACATTAGACATAATACATAGTGAACATGACATGACAGTGGACATAGTACAAGGGGTGTATCTGAGAGGAGCTGAATGTGCAAGAGAGATGCATGGTACATGTGCAAAATTTCAAGAATAACGTCCAGGGAGTTTTCAAGCTATAAACAGAATGATGTCTAGACCTCATTAAGTGCAGAATGTGCAAAGTGTTAACAGAATAAAGGACAGAATGAGCAGTATTTCAGGAATATACAGGAATGTGCAAGATGTTGACAGACTAATGACCAAGAATGTGCAAATGGTTGATCAATAAGTTCATAGGTGATAACGACGTGGTGCTTGGGGAATGGTGGGAGGCAGAGCCAGAGTCAGAGGGTGTTCTCTTATTTTAGAGAAATGTTAAACAAGTGCAGGAACTCGAAGCAGCAAATGTTATTTGGTAACAGATGACTTAGATTAGTTCGTTTCACTAACCAGTCACCATTAACTTACTCAGGTTTCAGTGGTAATCTTGGTTATATCTCAGAGAATACCAGAGTATTTCAGAACATTATTTCATTTTAGTTCCAGGACTTCGCAGAAAGAGATTAAACAAAGAACGTCGTATTGTAACCACCAATGGAGCTGGATTCATAAACACTGGAGTTTTATTTTAAATTCTAGGGAAAAGCTTTAAGGTTCCAAAGATGCCAAAGGTATCAGGATGTATCCTGTGGAAATCAAATGATATCGAAAACAACCAGAATAAAGACAATCTTAAGGGAAATCAAAAATCCATAGCGTACAAAATGTTGGATTTTAGGACTTTTTAAAATCACAACTTGTATGATGAGATTGCTTTGATTTTTGTTAGTGGTGTACTCCATTATGGGTCACTACTATAAGAGTTCATCACTGACTACAGTTTAATGACAACAGTTCAAGGTCATTCAGGTCTTCAGTAACACAAAAGAATTTGGTACACAATGTAGAAAAGTCATTGAAAAACCTCAGTTATGAAGAGATATCTTTAACTCCATCATACTGATCTCTATTTTTCAAGTTAAAGCATTTTTAATGTCCATTGAATGTCTCTTCGTTGTGTATGTGTGTATAATTTTGTACAGATTTCCCCAGATTGCATCTTGATATTTCACTAAAGTTGACAATAACTCCCCGATGTTAATTCGTGTTGTGGTTATTTCAGAGTTTAAGGGGTTTATAGGCTTAACTAATGTGATAAGTCCTGTAAATAACCAGTCCTGTTTAGCCTCAAACCAACTCATTTAGCAGAACTTCATGTGTCAAAGTGTCCAAGCTACAGTCTTAATTCTACTGATTTCTAATTTTGAGACAGGATTGTTCAATTACAGTCAATAACACTGACTTGGGGGCTTTGGCTTGATCTAAAACTGTATTTCTTTCTTCTTGCTAAAACAAGAGAGCACATTCAAGTGTAGTGTACAGAGCGTCCATTATTTGGCTAACTTCCATTAGTTCCCTTCGGGCACAGGAGAAAATAACACACACACACACACCTTCTCTACACTCACCCCACGTTAGCTGGTATTTAGCTCTCTCTACCCTGGTGGAAGTAAGTAAGAAACGTGTATTTGTTGTTGTAAAGGTATCCCACTCGGACAGACTCTCACCTGTTTCTGCTCTGTTTTGTGTTTGACCAGGTTTACCTCCCCGTAGCTCCCCTTCCCAACGACTCTGATGAAAATATAATGATTCATCTTTCTTCAAAGCCCCTCATGCCGCGACCTGAAACGACGAAACGTTAGCAGACCGCTACAGCAGAGTGAACGCTGCTCTACCGCGCCATGTTCCAAAAGTAACGGTTTAAACGTGGAAGGTTCTTCGGTAGAGTTAGCATTAGCTAAGTTCGGCGATGGGATTTGAAAACGCAGGAAATCAAGACTGAGTTTTCAGTCACTAGGCAACAGGCGTGGTGGGACATCGATGCCCATCTCCGACCTGCATTACCGAAACCTTTACATATTTTATGAAAGTTGTTATATTCACGGTGCGGTGTAGTAGTCGGGTTTTTTTTATTGTTTCAAAGTACAACTCTGCGGGGAAATACCCTCAAAAACGAAAAAAAAAGAACAGACGCGCCTCAGTTTTGCAGTTGGCAGCGTGGACTACGGCGAGAGAGAGAGGCCATAAACACAAAATAAAACTCTGACAACACAGCGCCCTCTACTGTCCAAACTCACACACGTCGGACAAACACACCGCCACGAATAATAATAAATAATAATAATAACTTTATTGGTACAGCGCCTTTCACACAGGAAATGCAACTCAATGTACTTGACAACAAAGAATTACAGCTTCACAAAAAACAGAATAAAAATAAAATGGAAAAAAAATAAAAGCATAGATATTAAAATTTAAAAAGTACTTTGGGTAAAAATAAAATAGAATAGAAAAAAAAAGTGTTAAGCGAAAATGAGAAAAGACAAAAGATGTGCAGGGTTGGTGAGCCTAAGCGCATAAGCTTGAAGGTGCAGCAAGTGCTACAGAAAGGCTGAGGTAAAGGGATGTGTTTAAAGTTTATTTTTCAAGATGTTTAGTGAGCTAGCTTCCCTGGTATCTAGTGGTAGTGTGTTCCATAGTTTTGGAGCGTAATTGACATAGGCTTCATCTCTGATTTTCCTTCTGCTGTTGCTAGAAACCTCCAGTAAACCAACAGTGGATGATATGAGTGTTCTGGAACGCAGAGAGCTTACAAGGGAGTTAGCGATGTAGCTCGGTCCCAGCCCATTAAGGGCCTTGTATGTAAGTAGAAGGACCTTAAAGTCAATTCTAAATGTTACAGGAAGACAATGTAGAGTGGCTAAAACTGGACTAATGTGATCCCTCCTCTTGGTTCTGGTTATCAGGCCAGCTGCTGAGTTCTGGATGAGTTGAAGTCTCTCAGTTGTTTTCCCTGGGAGGTCAGTCATCTTGAAATGAAGGCAGGAATCAGTTTTCCAGCATCGTCTTGATTTATAAATGACTGTTATTTAGCTGTGGAAAAAATAGGTTTTCATCACTTTATTTATATGAGATTTGATTTGACTTCATCCATTTATTTACTGAGACAAGGCAATTGGTGATGGAGTTTATAGCTGCAGCATCATTTGGTTCAGCAGAAATGTAAATGGACTGCATTTCTATAGCGCTTTTATCCAAAGCGCTTTACGATTTTCGCCTCACGTTCACCCATCGAAACACACATTCACACACCGACAGTCGAGGTAACCATGAAAGGCCCACTCACTTGTCGGGAGCAATTTAGGGTTAGGGTCTTGATCAGAGACCTTCGACATGGAGGAGCGGGGGAAGTGGCGAACCGGCAATCAGTAGGTGATCACCCTACCACCTAAGCCACATCGCCCCTGATGTACAGCTCCCAAATGTACAGCTGTGTGTCATCTGTGTAACCATGGAAACATACATTGTGCTCTCTAATGATGTCACCAAGTGGCAGCATATACGGTCAGAGCAGTAGCGGACCAATGCAGTTCCCTTGTGGGACCCCAAAGTGGTTGTCATGTTTCTCTGACCCATGATCTCCAAGACTGACGTAGTCACTTTTTCCCTTTGATGTTTGTTTTAAACCATTTTAATACACAGTCTGAGTGACCAACCACTTTTCAAGATGATTGATTAGGATGTCATGGTTAATCGTGTCAAACGCTGCACGGAGGTCTAAAAGGATCAGAATAGAGACGTAGCTTCCTTCAGAGTTTAGTCTGAGGTCGCTGATTACTGTAGCGAGACCTGTTTCAGTATGTGCTTTGATCTAAAGTCTGACTGGAATTCCTCCAGGATGTTGTTTTCTTCAGAAAGGACTTTATTTGTTCTGGAACTATCTTTTCAAGTATTTGACTGATGTCTGGAAGGCTGGATGTTGGCCTACAGTCAGAGCATTACTGTCTGGCTTGGGTTCCTTTGGTAACGGTTTTACAACAGCTGTTTTGAAGGCGTCTCGGAGGAGGCCTGTTCGGAGTGATGTGTTTATAATGTTCAGGACATGACTTGAAACACTGTTGAACACTCGTTTAAAAAATGCTGTAGGCACAGGTTTGATACACGAGGTAGAGGAGTTACACTCAGTGAGAGTCTGTCAGAGTTCACTGAGTCTTGTTTTCCTCCACTTCCTTTCAGCTGCCTCACAGATTCTCTTGATCTCTTTGATACTCTTGTTGTATCTTGTTGTCTATGTTATATTGAGAACTTTACTTCAGCCTTTACATCAGAGAGTCTCTTGTGAAACAGTTTCGGTTTTAGTCTTTGTTAAAATGAGGTTGACATAAAAAAAACCACACATCATCAATGCTTAGCCCCGTGGCTATTATTAAGTCCAGGGTGTTACCATGCTGATGAGAGGCTTCTCTTACATGCTGTGTAAGATCAAAACGGTCCAGTAAGTTTAGAAACTCTCCAGCTTTGAGGTCATCCTTTTTATTAATATGGATGTTTAAATCATCATTCAGGATTAACCTATCGTACCTCGTGAGATCAGCTCTGAGGATTCATGAAGACATGCTGCTGAGTATTTTGGTGGCTGATATACTATAACAATGATCACAGGTTATTTTGCTTTGAGCTGGAGGGTGAGATGTTGGATTGATGTAAACTCCCCCGTGTCAATGTCATTACACGTTAAAAGTGTGGAGAAAATGGCAGTGATCCGTCCTCCTTCCCTGTTCTGTCTGACTGACTGATAAAAGTTATAATTTGGAGGACAAGACCCTGTCAGTCAGGTCTCAACTAAAAATAAAATCTTTTCAATTATTAGGTCATTGATCAGAAAGGATTTATTACTCAGTGATCTGATATTGAGACGAGCTGATTTCAGCTGTTGTGATTCAGTGTGATTCAGGAAAGGAGACTGGTTGTGGCTGGACACTGACAATCTGAAGAATACTGAGACAGGTACCAGATGGTCCGTGACTCCAGTGCTGTTTCCGATCACCGGTATGTTTGAGGTTTGTTTGTCTCATCTCTGGTGGCCCCTCAGTGATGATGACGGTGGCTTTTGCTGTCTAATAGCTCATGAAGTTGACTGAGCTCCAATGTGGCTCCTTTCAGTAGATCCGTGATTGGTGATTGTGGACTGGATGTGGAGGGGGGCAGGCTGTCACTCTCTGTGCACCGTCCTGTGTGCTGCGCTGTGGGTGGGCAGGGAGGGAGGGGGGATGCCGGCTCTCTGCCTTTCATCCACACATTCCCAGGGCCATGACGAAGGTTGGCACCAAGCAATCTGATCCAACGTTGTTTGGGTGGACTCCATCTGACTTGAAGCGGTCCTTGCAGTTCCAGGAGATGTTGAAGTTATCGATAAACTTAAACTTTATCCCATAGGTGAGGCACGCTGATGTCAGCCATGTTCAGACTAAGAAGTCTGCAGAATGATTCAACTCCTTCCTTAAACGTGGGAATGGATCCAGAAATGAACACGTCTTGCTGCTGGCCGTCTCTCAGTTGTTTTGGTTACAGAGTAAAATGTTCTTTCAGGATCTCAGAGCCCGTTTTCTGTCGGTGGACTAATAATCCTTACTAGTGACAGTACAGTACACTGGCAGCATCCATGTTAACCCCTCAACACAGCTGTTATCCAGACAGATTTTCAGTCTCTGCCATTTGTTTAGTTATTAGTTATGACATGTTTAGTTACTGAGTCCCCAATCAAGATACTGCTTGGCTCATGTGCAGGACCATCAGTGTTCCCTCTGGCCCTCTAGCCGGTCCAGTCGTGCTTTTGGGGCTGTTTCTTAGGTTGTATATTTCCTGTTGTTAATGGTGTCTTCATCCCTTCATCCCTGCTCAGTGAGTTCCTCTGGTGGACTGATCGTTGGTGCTCTCTTCTTACCGTGTTTGCCTCTTTGGCGGACTACATCGACCTGACTCCGGGCTGGACTCGATGTTTTCGGTCCCTGTAAGTGGTGTCACTGAGGCAGGTTGTTGTTGTGGGAGTCAATCCAGAGTTGCGAACCACCACAGTGTACATCCTGGGAGCCTCCGCTGCTAATCCAGTGTCTTTGGGACAGATCCAGGGGAGCGTGTCAGCCAGGTCCGTGACGGTCGGGTCCAGGGTCGTAGTTTGGGGACATGATTTCTTGTTGTCTTTCTATGTCCTCAGCTGGCCTCAGCTCGGAGCGGATGCTGTCATACTGGTGGAGGAGAGGGTCCAGCTAGATTAGTTAGAAGTAAATGGTCGCGAATCACGTCCCCTTTAAAGTAGTAATCCCTTAAAGAAGTAATCCCTTAAAGTAGTAATCCCTTTAGGATTCGCTTGTTGACATCGCTGAGCAGTAACAAATGCGCATAAGAGGAAATAAGCCCGGAGCAGGGACCAAGACCAGGTAAGTCCTCACAGGAGGAGAGGGAACAGATTTACAGGGTACACGGTGTCTGTCCTCTGATGGAGTAAACCCGAACCCGAACCCGGCCGAAACTAACCGCATGGCTCCAGAGTTGTTTCTGTTGAAGGGAAATCTCACGTTATGGGAGGGGGCGGGGCCACGTCTGTGATGGCGTTTATAACGCTTTATCAACATTATTAGCAATCATAGGAACGGATTATTCAGTCAGTGTGACATAAAAGGACAAATGCTCCTCTAAATCATAATGTTGCGCCCTGAAGAGCCACAACAACACACAAATCACTGCGCCGCGGTGTGGACAAGCTCATTATTTACCAATCAACGCATGGCGCGACGTAATATATAGAGAAAGGATAAAAGAGACAATAAAGAGTATATATAGATAGAGAGTACACATATATATCAAAATCAACAGTCTGTTAAAATATACGACATGTATATACACATAGACATGCAAACATGAACATATGTGTATATACTGTATATATACATTTGATATTTTATTCTATTTTATGTTATATCGTGTCACCTTATGTTATATTGTCCTGTATATGCTATGCTTAATTTATCATTATATTTGTTTTTGTTATTGTTGGTGTTTTGTTATCTATCTATCTATCTATCTATCTCTCTATCTATCTATCTATCTATCTATCTGTCTATCTATCTATCTATCTATCTATCTATCTATCTATCTATCTGTTTACTGTAGCCACATCCACACTCATCCATGCCGTGTATACAGTATATGCAACATACAGACC
>OMNV01027437.1:0-10815 GCA_900303265.1 Brotula barbata | reverse complement strand
TAACTACATAAATGTTGCTATTAGTCGTGATTCATCTATCTCTCTATCTATCTATCTATCTATCTATCTGTCTATCTATCTATCTATCTATCTATCTATCTATCTATCATCTATCATCTATCTATCTATCTATCTATCTATCTATCTATCTATCTATCTATCTATCATCTATCTATCTATCTATCTATCTATCTGTCTATCTATCTATCTATCTATCTATCTATCTATCTATCATCTATCTATCATCTATCTATCTATCTATCTATCTATCTATCTATCTATCTATCTATCTATCTATCTATCTATCTATCTATCTGTTTACTGTAGCCACATCCACACTCATCCATGCCGTGTATACAGTATATGCAACATACAGACCTAATATACTGTATACGCTCAGCATGTATATATGTTGATTAAAGTAGAATCCGTTCGGTCCCTTGTTTCAGTAAAGCTACAGGTATGTAATGGATGATATTCTACAAAAGTATCCATGGATTTACCCTTTGGAAATGTTAACCAGCATTTCATCTTCACAGGAAATTCAAAACTGTAAGATGCTGTACGTAGGGCAGCAGCGTCTGCAGACCCTCGGACAGAGAGATATTAGAAGGCTGATGGACTCCAGCCATCAGACCTCTTTTATCTCTAGTATTTATGAACATTTTAAAATCTCCAGATAGTATCAGTATGGGAGTCAAAGTGGGGAAGTCATTTATCTTCCCTGTTAGCGATGATATGTTCCACTAGATGGAACACTAGACCACATACAAACACCTCACCAATCCACAGAGGGCCAGTTCACACAGACCCAGTTCAAAGGAGGATTCACCTGATCTGGACTGGGAAGAATTCTCACAGCACACACACACACGTTGGCTTGTCAAACACAGCTGCAGCTAATAACACTCATAATAAACATTGATTCATGTGGTGCAGGGGCACCGGGGCCCAAAGGTCATTCTCTCTGATTGACCCCAGAATAAACTCAGCCATCATTCATATCACATCAGTGACTGACAAACATTTTATTTACACGGCCTAAAGATGACACTAACTTCTTTTTTTGCCTTCATATTTTGTTTGCTTTTCTTGTTTACATGTTAGTGCTGATTTACTTGACTCTGTTTGTTTTCTAAGATTGGGAGACAGTTTTTCAAACAAGAAATATCTATGTTGAGATGACACTGCTGTATTGTTTCATGAAGAAATCCTGACCACACCCCCACAGGGAGTCCTTAATACAGGTTTTGCCAGATCCTGAATCTCCTGCCGTTTTTATTATGTAATAATCGTACATGTATACGTGAAATGAGATTCGCTATGTTTCACCCCCGAGGTGAAGCACAGCATGTAAGAGTTTGACAAGATTCCAAATACAGATATAGCTATAAATAAGATGTATCAACTCTGAAACACAAAATCCGACTGTGTCCTCATGAGACCTTGATAAATGTTCATAAAGGAGCATTTACATGGCTGTCTGTGTAATACAGTGTCCATAAAACAGGAGCACGCAAAGGTTATAAAATGACAAAGTAACATGAGGATCGTATAATACGATACATACACGGTATATTATAATTTATTATAATATTTAAAAATATGACATAGCGTTGTATGCTACGATATCATCAACATAGAAAAATAATAATATATAAATAAAATATGAGTGATGTAATGGTTATCATGTGGTCCGCTAATGTAGGGATAAAATATGAATAAATAAAATAATAAATGATAAGATCTGTGACCTTTTATCAGCACGTTATCGACTCTTCGGTGCCCGGAGGTGACCAATAACGTGGTACAACTGTTTACCTGTGCACCAAAGCTCGGTCGGTGATTGGTCAGTTTGACGTAGCCCCGCCCTGCTGTGACGTCAGGAGGAGCGCTTCTGGTGAGGTTGCCCAGTGCCGATTTTCTATCAGCGAGAGAGAGAGAGGGAGAGGGAGAGAGAGAGAGAAGCGGATACCGGACCGAGCGGAGCCCATCTGAGAGCCCCAAACTACAGGTAGGAACTAAAGCCTCACGCCCAGGACTCCAAGTCCAACACTCAAAGTCGCCTTTTCACACACACACACACACACACACACACTCATACACACACAGTCACACACGCGCGCACACACACTCCAAACCCTATATCTGCGCCCGGGGCGGTATGGGGGAATATGTACTCAGCGCTCCAAAGCGGCTCCTGAAAGACGACATGAGTGTAACTGAAGAGCAGATATTGACACGGAATATGCAGAGGACTGTCCTCTGTCCCGGGGGAAGATGAAGATGAAGATGAAGATGAAGAGGTGGAATAGTACAGTCAGGTTGATGTTGTGTGTTTGTTCTGAGAGTGCAGGTGTTCGTTGTTATACGTTGTTGTTGTTGTTGTTGTTGTTGTTTTGCTCGTATGAAGCAGCAGCAGTGTGAAATAAGAATCACTCTTATTTTCACTTATTTGATTTTACTTCCTCCTCCATGCTCCGTCTCCCTGTGATTCTCAGCTCTAACTCTCCTCTCCCTTTTCACTGACACACACACTCTTAACTCTTGTGTGTCTCTTCATGAGGATCTTCCATATCTGTTAAGAAGATCTCTTTGATCGGGGATTTGTTGTCCATGCGTGACCTCAATTAGGCCGATGTTAGTGAGGCTGTCTGTCAGTCAGTAATTGATGCTCAATAGTTTTTAGAGAGGGAACATTGACACACACACACACACACACACACACACACACACAGGGAACGATGACGTGTGGCTTAGTTAGCTTAGTAGCTTTTGTTGACAGATGTTAACTACACAGGGGTTACAACATCAGGCTACACCCCAGCAGGTGTCTTCGCCTGTGAGTACCGATGGGGTGGTATCGGTGATCTATAAGTGATAATAACAGAGACAGGAAACACAGTGTGGTAAACAACAACAAATGCTCGGTTTGGGTTACGAAAGGATTTTACAGAAGAAACAGAAAAGAGAAGGAAGGGGCGTTAGTTGAAAGTACAGATGGTGAAAATGGAACCAGAATAGATGGAGGAACTGTGACTTGTGTCACTTTGGAGAAACACAACAGCGTGTGTGTCCACGTGTGTGCACCTGTGTCCGTGTGTGTTCAGCGTCAGTGTGTGAACGTGAATTGAACATGCTTTTATTGTGCGGCGAACTGAGCTGTGTGTGCCTGTGTGTGTTGTGCAGTGACACCATTGTCAACATTCTTTCATATTTAATTGTGCTTACGTGGGTGTGTGTGTGTGTGTGTGTGTGTGTGTGCGTATTGTGTTTCTTCTATCCATTGCTCGACACAGGAATGGGAAACCAGTGAGTACAGTGATTTTGTGTGTCCACCTTCCATGGGTGACTGCTGCATGTCCTTCAGAGTGTTTTCCGTGCGTATGGAGCTGTGCATCTCCCTCCCTCAGCCTCTTTTATCCCGTTGCTTCTGGGGTTCGAGGCTGTTTAATATCACCCAAAAGCAATTCATCAGAGACGAGAGGAAGCACTCTGGCCCTCTCCACGCTCTGTCTACACCTGCATGTGTCCCTCGTCAACCTCTCCTCCGACTTTCCTCTCCACACTGACATTTACGCCCTCCTGACAATGAAACGTTTGAAATACGACCAATCTTCATCTGTGGAAGTGAAACGAAAGCGATACAGAGGTGATTTCAGCGTTCGCGTCGGCGTTCCAGATGAACTCAACCGGGGCTGATTGGTTCACGGTAGTTTAATGACTTTGATGTTCAGCATCGCTCGTGCTCAGTGCATGAATTTACATGAATCTCCATGAATCTCCATACGAGCGAGGTGACATGCTGCAAACGAGCAGTATGTGTTAAGCGTTCATGCTGTTTCGTTTGGCTCCAGTTTCCTCTAAATGCTCTTTGTACTTAAAGTTTTACCCTTTAGACAGAGCAGCTGTGATCAAAATAATGCTGTCAGCATCAATAAATCAATACCACCCAAAATAGTACAGCAGGATATCTCAGCGTCTCAGTATTTGGCTCCTACTGATGTCAAATAAAGAAGCAAACACACGCACGAGTGGCAGCTGGTAAGTATTTGATATTTTTACTTGACTGACAAACAATCATTTTGCGTCATCCAAAATCAATTAATCCCTTTTCTGTCCATAAACCAAACAGAAGTCGGACCAAGTCCAAATTATGTTCAGGTCTACTTGAGTTTCATTCGGCGTCACTGTTGACATTTTTGTCTGTGTACTTTGCCTGAACGTGAAGGATTAAAAAGTCACAGAGGGGCCAGAACGGAGCTGAGACGTCCCAGACAAACAGACGGGTACAGACAAATCATCCGTGAGAATATCACATTATGTAAACAAACAAGGAAGTGCTGGAGGTCACGGCAGTAGCACTGATGCTGTGATTGTGAAAAAAGCGTTGATTGTAGATGATACCTGGACGCTCTCACAGAGTTTTTCCTCAAAACTTTTCAACGGTTCCACAGTTACACCTCGTGGACAGAAGACAGAGTACCCAAACACCTGCCGCACACGGAGGCTGGCCGTGGTGCTGTTGTGTCTCCAGACACTGATTACTCAGCCCTGACCTGCTCCTGTCTACTTTTATAATGAACAGGATCATTTTTCAACGAAAGCAGTGGGAAAAAATCATGCTTGGTAATAGATCCCCAGTTTCCAGAGAAAGGGCACGGTGTCATGTTGAAGAAGCTCTAAGGAGTAGAGTTACAGTCCGATATGGATTGTATGTTTGTCCACATGGACTAGTTATAACAATCCACTGCAGCCCCGGCCTCACCGGCCCCAGTACGTCAGGTTTCCTCTACTCAGACCCGTTTAGCCCGGCTTCCTCTTACTGCTTCCTCTGAGCACATTGTCATTTGGTCTTTTTGTACCTCTGCTGGCTTTTACTTCAGTTTCTTCCAACTGCACGTGGCAGAGAGAACAAGCGAAGTTCTCCTTAAATTCATGTTCAAATGTTTTTTGACGGTGCACATTTTGTCTGTGTGGATCTTGATGGAGTGGTCGTGCTGCTCATTATTAGCCATACAGCTAATGAATGCTGTGTAATGTACACCGGTATAGGTTACATTGCCCTCCGGTGCTCCCTGTTTTTGATCGGCGTGCTCCTTCAAATCCATATTTAATAACCACAGACTCCAAGGAGCACGAAACCGCCTTTGTACAATACTCCAAGGCCGTGAAAAGGAAACATCATTATTCACACTTCAGACAAGCATCAAAGTTACCTGCCATTAGTCACCAGAGCAATGCAGCCCCTCAGATACCATCGCATGGGTTTCCATGACGACGTGCATGAAGCACACCTATGACATCAGGGAAGGCAGCAAAGGGCCACTGTGTGTGTGTGTGTGTGTGTGTTTGTATATATATGTGTGTGTGTGTGTGTGTGAGATGGGTGCATTAACATAGATTTTTGGATAGCATGCCTACACACACACATACACACTAAATGAGATCACTAAAAATGAATCGAAAGACAACTAGTACGGTTTGTCAACAGCCGGCGCTGGGAGCACGATGATGTAACGTATTCTCCTGGTGCCATGCTGCACAGACTGAAGTTGCCAGGCAGGCTGCAGGAACAGAGGCGGAGTGAAGCATGCTGATATGACCCGGGCTATTTTAGTCATGGACATCTTCAGCTATGCACTTTCTGGGTTTAGACGATGATAACTGTGATGGCAGGGTCTCCTGTCACTCCCACTCTGAGGATAGTAAAGTCGTGTTAACTTCTTCTGAGGAACGTGAGCGAGTGAATTAACGTTACCCCTGTTTCGTATCACAGCATCAAATTTTAGTGTATCCCCATTCTGTGAAGCTGTTTTATCTTGTCTAGCTTACTCCGCTGTAGTCCTCTACTGTAGCGTGGCCAGAGTGATTTACTCAGGGAGTCTTATCTCAAATTTTACTTCAAGTTACCATAGTCACTCCCAAGCAAGGCAAATAATTCCCCAGCCATTGGAATGAATGAGTAAACACACATCATCTGTCCTGAGTTTGCAACTGTGATCACAACTAGGGATGAGATCACAACCAGAGTGAGAGTACATGAACGTGATGCAGGCCGCAGCATAATGTAGATGCTCATAACCAGTTCACGGCTACTTCCTGCCTGCACTGACCTGGGCTGGCCTGATAAAACTGGCACATACTGGATATGTATGAGACAAAATATGATAACCATGAGAGAAACACCAGGAAATCATCGCCACATCAACAAACCAACCAGAGGAAAGCTGAGGTTAAGACGTTGGAATCCTCGTGACTTTAATCTGTTTGATTGTTTGAGTGTCGGTGGCGTTGTAAAGATAGAGAGATAAAGAGAGCTGCACACATGCATGAGAGAGAGAGAGAGAGAGAGAGAGGAAGAGGAAGAGATAGTTAACTATCAGCTCTAAAGGCGCCTGACTGCATTTTTCCTCTGGTTTGGAATTCACCAGGAACTAAAAATTTGAGCCTAAGCTTGATGTCGTACAATCTGATAGATTCCCATCGCACATGATGTGACACGCACCAAACTTACAAGATCGCTGCAACCGCAGTTTGTAGGAGCCTCAGCCCACAGAACCTAACGTGTGTTAAAGTGGAGACTTGGTAATTAGCAGGTGTTCAATAAGTATCCCTGATCAGTTCCATTTGTCTAGATTGTGATTAGAGTATTGTTTTCTGTACTGTAGGTGGTAACAATACAGTCACCAGTCTTTCATGTCCCTTTGGACATGGATAGATACGTACCAGCACACTCTTAAAATGAATATCGACAAGAGAAAAATTAACTTATTAAAGAAAAACATTGTGTGTGTGTGTGTGTGTGTGTGTGTGTGTGTGTTGGAGGGTGTTTTACTTCCCATTCCTCCTCATGTCATATTAGACCTTGCTGGGACGCCCCCCGTGGTTCAACCTGTGCCCTTTGCTGCATGTTGTCCCCCGTCTCTCTACTCTTCCTATCATAATACAGAGGAAACACCCATAAATAAGAGTTGACATTGCTGGACTCCATCTTCTTATCGTGGATCTGTTAAAACGTTTTCATTAAGGAACATTTCCTCCTTACCCCTTCTCCTCTCCAGTATTGTTTGCGATCGCAACCTCAAGAAGATGCCTTTGGGTGAGGACAGCCATCCCTGGAAAAAGAAGACCTCCGACGTGAAGGAGAAGTATGACTTCAAAGAGGTCCTGGGAACGTAAGTAAGCAGCTCTATCGGTGCCGCCGGCTTAAATGTCTGCACTGATTTGTTTTGCAAACTTTTTGTTCATTATCGGCTACACGACAGCAACAGAACACGTGCAGGCTGTCTCAGGCTGGGTCATTTCTGCTCGGATGCCTCAGATAAGTGCTTCCTGTTTTCATGGTGTTGTGCAGAACCTTGTACCAATGTTTGTCCACATCCATTACACGTCTTGTTCTGCTGGTGTCAGTGTTTGCTGTAGTTTGAACAAACTTTATTGGCACTGCCAACTTCAGTGTATGAGCAGACCTGATGTCGGTTCTGTTGGGTCCATATTTCCCACACGTGTACCAGTTTGTTAGTTTTAGCTGTCCAAATGGACTTCCTGCTGCAAAGTCAGTGAAGTGGAGATGCTGATAGTGTTGTCACGAAAAGCAGGTGGTGTACAGCCGGCTGCCTCTTATCACACAGCACAAAGTCTTTGATCAGCCACATGTCCATTGGTCTGTCCATACTCGGGTCTCATTAATTCATGAAATCAAGCACACATGCATGAATACAGTTGGTATTTTCTGTCATACACATACATGAGACGATGTACACCCACGTATGAGGTCATCTTACCCTCCAAGTGGTGAGAGGACGTGTTGAACAAATCAAGTACAGCAACACGGCTACTCAAACATCTGGCTTGAATGAATGAATCATGAGCCTTGGATTCGTGCTCCTCAGTCTTTTGCTCTCTGGAGTTACCAAAATGGGTAACGGGGGAGTTTCTCTCACAGAAATGGAGCGCTATAGGAGAAGCTTCTATTTCTGAGGGATTTTGCCTTTTCTCTTGGGACAACAAGCAAGGCTGCCTGCTGCAACTGTAGGTGCTGATAGGAAGACAATGTAGGGAAGAGAAGGTTGGAGTGATGTGTTAGGATTTACAGACTTTGGTGTGGATTCAAACTGCAGTGTTTTTAACAAGGTGCATTTTTTTCACATCGGTAAACCTAATTGGGAGAAAAAAAAATATTGCAATAGTCAACAAATGAGTTAGAGTTCAGACATCTGCCATATCAAGGAACGGTCTGATCCTGGATATACTTCAGAGGTCAAAGTATGCGATCCTGGTAATGTTATTAATGTGAGAGTTGAAGGTCACATCTGCATCAAAAGTGAAGCCTCAGTTCTTGACAGTTATCACACGTTGTTAAGATGTTCTCAAGACACAAGCTTTGGTTCTTAGGGCTTAGGAACATCAGGAACTTAGCAAGTTCTTTGTCATCCATTCTTTCGAGACAGGACTCCTGGTTGGAGAGCCCCGAGCCATCATTAGGGTTTATGGAGACGTATAACAGAGTATCACCCACATATGAAAGGGAATCTATACCAAAGGGGAAGCATGTTCATTGAAAAAAGTATAGGGCCAAGTGCAGAACCCTGCGGAACACCAAACCTTACAGAGTAAAGTTATGAACTTGACTGTGAATCATTCAGCGCCACGAGATGGGACCTGATGTGTCATGCAAGATCAAAACCAGCTGAGAATCCAGTTATTGATCCCAAGAACATTTTCAAGAAATATATCCTGATCAATGGGGTCCGATGCTGCGCTCGAGTCAAGGAGGATGAGGACAGGGTGGTGGAATGAGCCTCGCTGCCACACGCTGGCAGGTTGAAGTCTTCATGCTGTGGGTTAGTGTCGAGGTCATGTGACTGATCAGGTGACTGATGTGTTCCTTTCTGTTTCAGTGAGTCCTCTTCAGGTTTACTTGGTACTGAAAGGAAGCTGCCTTAGACCTTCACGTAATGAGTGTTATGTAGTGTGTACCAGGACCAGTTCCATCACCTTAGAGTCCTCCTCGGGTTTGATCCATGTCGGAGGCATCAAAGTTCCGTGAATGATTTTCCCTTTAGCTGCTTCCTGTCATGTAACCTCTTCGACTCTGTAGCAGCTCCTTTGGTTTCCATGACGACTTGTATGAAGCAGATTTTTGACATCAAGGAAGGCAGCAATGGACAACTGTGTGTGTGTTTGCACGTGTGTGTGACTCATGTGGTCATACATGAGTTTGGAGTGTATGATGCTTCTCTCCAGCCTGCTTTATGTGGCACTGAGGCTGGACTATTTCAGGTCTGGTGTTCTCATTGTTGGGTTGGTTTGGTCCAGCTGTCTTCATGGTCCAGAAACGTCTACGCAGGTTTCCAAAAATGGCAGGAACAACTTTCACTGTGAATTCTGGAAGAAGAAGAAGAAGAAGAAGAAGAAAAGGAAGAGGAAAAGTTCACAGCGGTTTTCCGTCGTCAAAGCTCCTCTTGGCTTTTGAGTCTTTGTCCTTAATCCTTGATGTCTAAAGTGTCACAGTCCAGTCCAGGATATTTATCCAAGGTGTCCCCCGACCTTTTCCACATGCCCACATCCTTGTTAGAACAGGGATCAGCTGTGTAATCACGAGTAGTTTGTTTTTGTGGGAGTCTTTACCCAGCCTCCTCGGTTTCTCATGTATACATAATAATCTAAACACACACAATGTGGTTGATAGTTCAACCGTGAGCTAATCGGATCATAATCAGAACCTTGACGTCTACGGACATCTAAAGGCAGATATAAGCCATAAAGGAGGCCACAGTAACATAGCAGTACATTAATAAAAGAGCTAAAGTATTTAGGGCAGATCTGTCAGGAGCAGCAGACGTGAGAGTCTAAGTCAACACAGACAATCTACGCACAAATAGGAGCAGCGTGACGAAGGACACGCTCCACACAGGGCCTGTTTACCGATAAACCTTATTCAGCCTAACATCATCTTTATATGTCAGTGTTTGGATTTAGTTCCCACAAAGTTATTGTATTTGTGAGCGTTTCTACCTTCATCACTGCCTCCTCCTCCTCCTCCTCCTCCTCCTCCTCCTGCCCCCGTTTTGGTGCCGAGGTTGCTCGTGGTGAGATCCCCGGCTCACCACGCCGTGTGCCACATTCGTTTGCCATTGCTCGATTGTTGTCTTGGTAACAACAGGAGACACTTTCCATAATGGACTCAAACAGTCACTATGGAAACAAAGTTTTTGATTTGCTATTAATAATCCAACCAGTGGCTGAATATCTGCACATTGTGAAAACAGTAAACTCGTCAAACTCATCAGCAACAAAATCAGAGCCAGGCGTACAGACAGACAGACAGACACACACACACACAGACAGACACACATACAGACAGACATACATACAGACAGGCAGACAGACAGACAGACAGACAGACAGACAAACATACAGACAGATACACAGGCAGACACACACACAGACAGACAGACATACAGACACACATACAGACAGACAGACAGACAGACAAACATAGAGACAGATACAGAGGCAGACACACACACAGACAGACATACATACAGACAGGCAGACAGACAGACAGACAGACAGACAGACAGACACACATACAGACAGATAGATAGACAGACAGACAGACAGACAGACAGACAGATAGATAGACAGACAGACAGACAGATAGACAGACAGACAGACAGACAGACAGATAGAAAGACAGACACACAGACAGACAGATAGACAGATAGATAGATAGATAGATAGATAGACAGAGAGACAGACAGATATTCATGTTGACATCTCATCACCATAAAGCTCCCAGATGTGTCC
>OMNV01027435.1:0-29319 GCA_900303265.1 Brotula barbata | reverse complement strand
AGACAGACAGACAGACACATAGATAGATAGATAGATAGATGGATGATAGATAGATAGATAGATAGATAGATAGATAGATAGATAGATAGATAGATAGATGATGGATGGATGATAGATGGATGGATGGATGGATGGATGGATGGATGATAGATAGATAGATAGATAGATAGATAGATAGATAGATAGATAGATAGATAGATAGATAGATAGATAGATGGATGACAGATAGATAGATAGATAGATAGATAGATAGATAGATAGATAGATAGATAGATAGATAGATAGATGATAGATAGATAGATAGATAGATAGATAGATAGACAGACAGACAGACAGACAGACAGACAGACAGACAGACAGGTAGATAGATAGATGGAGGAATAAATTCAAGTCATCCAGTAGTCGCTAACAACAATAACAAAAATAACAGAACTAATGATGAAAGAAGCATAGAATATATAGATCAATATAACATAACTTGATAACAACCTTGGTCTATACACACATACCCAAATATAGGTGGCAACATCTTCTGGCCCGTAGGAGACAGCCTCTCGGGGTCCTGTGACAGAGGCATCACTAGGGTCTGTGAGAGCGGCGGACTGCCCAGACAGGGCCTCTCTTTCTGGCTGACACCTCCTCCTCCTGCTGGGCCGTGGCTCTCAGAGAGGCTGGGTCTTTGCAGGCTGTTCCCACAGATGGAGGCCTCATCGGAGAGCTTCCGTCCGCCTGGGGAATGCATGGAGCCTCTGCGTCCAGAGCTGCACTGAGGGGTCTGGCAAAGCTTTCTCCACACGGTAACCACAACAGTAGCTAGAATCACTGCCAGGCAAAGGGAGATACCGACCACCACGACCATGTTGCCACCTAGGGGTGCTACGCTTACAGGTACGGGGGGGAGGGACGGGGAGGGAGAAGGTAACACTGGGGAAGACATGGGGACAATGGTAATGTTGGACTGTGGGAGATTTTTCACATTTCGTAACGTAGAATCAGACAAAAACACAGCTGTGAATGGATTAAAAATCAATATGTAATAAATGTAAGATGGACTGCGTCGCGAATTAGCGAGATAGATGTAAACTAATTCATGAACGGGAGAGTAAACACTGACCGGCACAGTCCTCCAGCGAGCAGGGGGACTGTTTCTTCACCATGCCGGTGCACTGAAACCCTCCCACACCAGAGGGCAGCAGACACTCACGGACTCGTTCCCTCACTCCCTCTCCACAGGTCACACTGCACACGCTCCACGGCTGCCACGGACCCCATGACTCTGCAGTAAGACGCATGACCAAGATATAACAATCACAGGAATAATACAAGTACAGAAAACTTCACCCCGATACACCAAACGGCTGATCGTAGCACATCTGTTAAATGTTTTTTGTCAAATAAAAACAATCTGACAGTGTATCTGCACCTTGGACGGAACACGGTATCACTAAGAAGTAACGCAGAGAATAAAAGGAAACGCACACGGAGACGACATACTTGCAATTGCACAATTTAGGTCGGAGTGATTACACTTTGATTAGCAGATGTTTAAGATCCTGTCTCTTTAAGCCTCCCTCCTAAAAAGTCTCTGCCCTCTGATTGGTCGACAACATCAGGCGTTACCTAGCAACACCACGCCCCACGAAACAAAACTTGCCTGCGTGTCTAGTCATAAATAAATTTGGGGTTATGGGACATGGTACCAAAGTAAACAACAAATAAAACGCAAAGCGATCGGGGGAAGTTCACAACCACGTCACTCGATGCATTTCTGTTGGCGTCAGCCAGGTTTCATAACGGCGAAAATGTTCAACACAAAACCCCGATTATGTTACAGCACGAAATGTGGGAAAATAGGGAAAAAATGCAATGCATACTCAAAAAACTTGCAACTTTTGTGATTATTTTGCACATTTTGCCATTATAACAGTTCAAATCCGGCCCCTTAAACGGCTCACGCTGGCAGAATGCCACCCCAGCCCATGATAAAATGACCTGCACCTTCAGGCCCTCCTCCACTCTCTGGACTACCTCGGCCCTTTTTTGGTTCTCTCCTCATTTGTCTACGGACATTTAGATTTCATCTTTGTGATTCCCTTACTTAATCAGGACTCGATTACTGTATTAATGCCATTGCCTTGTAAGTTTAAATCTCTCTTTTTGTAATGTATTCTGCTCCTAACGTCTCCTGGCTGTTTGACGTGACGGAATTTCTCTTCGAATTTCCTCTCCCATGGATCCTATTTCCTTCATATTACAGATTTTTAACCTTTGAGGCCTTCATTTTACATAAATCTCACCTGCACTCCTGTGAACCACCAAACAGGTCTGTGCTGGACTTGGGGAACGACTGAAGTTGAAGACAAAGCGGAAGCAGTACTTATTCCTTCCAGGGTAAAACACGGAACAGTTGAATTCAGTCTCATTCTCTCCCTGTGTGAGCCAGTTGAAGGCCAACGGAGGAGAGGACGGCTCCTCAGATCCAAAGTCCATCGATGACGTTCCTCCTCCTACTCTACCGGAGGAACCACCACCACCACCCCTTCCATCTCCCCCATCGCGATACAGTAATATTTTCCCATTGGCGTGAGCACAGGGTGGGGTGATGAGCTTGACAGCCATGGTGCCTTCACACCCACTCCTGTAAGCGTTGGCACCGTCCACCAGCAACTTATAGGAGAAGACACGAGACAGGTAGAGAGGACCCGAACTCTTCACCTCTTGCGTTAAATGAGGCGACCGCAGAGCCACCCGCACGAAGTCCCTCTCCGTGAAGGGGAAGGCACAGGACAGCTCGATGTTCTGAGCGCGCACAGGTCTGATTGGGTGTCGCGTGCGGGCTCGGACCTTGTCGAAACCTTTTCTTCCAATCTGGTTATATTCCATATAGCTGACTTCAAGGAAGAGAGCCGAGTCCAGGCCGCTGGAGCAAGCCTGGAAGTGTTCGTTAGTGAATATCCCAACCTGCAGAGTGAAGACAGAAGAGATGAGACGGATGGAAAACATCTCATGGCATCAGGACACTTCAGCAGAAAACAATTTTGACTAAGTTCTTGTCACAAAGTATGACATAATTGTCCCTGAGTATATATAAGTAATCGTATATTTTTTCAGATGGAAACCGAAATCATTATTCTTTCTTGTTTGCTGTTGTAGTTATTTATTTATTTATTCATTTATTTCTAAGAAACCATGTTAAACATCTACTGATATTTAACTTTTAAGGTTTTAAATTCTAAGACAATCAAGTGAAGTTGTCTCTATTCAAAGTGCGCATTAACACAAACATAGTGGCCCAAGAGGGGAGGCGTGGCTTGGGGAGGGGTTATAGGTGGTTGCGTAACGATCAAAGGGTTGCCGGTTCGATCCTCTGCTTCTCCACGTCGAAGGTCCTGTGCTCCCGACAAGCTAGTGGGCCCTGCGTGGTCATCTCCGCTGTTGTTGTCTGAATGTGTGTGTGAATGTGAGTGCTGTGGAAAAAAGAGCTATAGAAATGCGGACCGATTACCATTCACCAAGAGGAAGTCAAACTATCTCTAAACTATGAAACTGACCACTTCTGTTCAGCGAAAAAAGGACCAAAATCAGCTGCATCTTGCTCTTCAGTGTAAGAAATACAAACACAAAGATCAACAGTTGCAAAGAAAACCATTTTTTTGCCACGTATGTGATGTAAACAGAACAGAAATACACCCATACACGCATTGGATGTTAACGGATGCAAAATAGATGGACTCAGTTATTATTCTCTTCATCATGCATTGCAATAAACCAACATAGTGCGTAATGTGTGAGATTTTTCATCATACCTGGAAGGATCCCGAGTGATTCCCTGCTCTCTCCACAGACATGTGAAAGGTAGGCCACTGCACCTGCAGTTCTGAACTCCACCACCAGGCGGTGCTCTGTGTGCCGCCTCCATCTGTTCTATTAGGGGGGAAAACTGAGGTGGTTCTGGTTTGCCTCAGCAGGAAGCGGAATGTTCCTGCGTACAGGAAGCAGGAGCAGTTGAACTCCACCCTGCCCTCTGATTGGTCAGTGGGGAGGGATCTGGTTTGAACGGTGGCGTTGCTTTCCATGTCCACCAGCGAGAGGGTCGTGTTTCGGACGGAGCTGCCGTTGGACTCTGTGCTGAAGTCCACAAACACACTGGCGTTGCTAAGGGCAACATGGAAGGAGGGCCAGATGCTGAGCCCTGCCATCGCTATGCAGACGAGATGGACAAAAGTGAGATACTGGATTAAGTTACATAGAGTGGGTGAATTAGCGTGGAAAAAAAACAGAAAACTTTACACCACACCAGAACAATGTTTTAAGAGCCATTGTGTTGTGCAGATCCTGTTGTGCAAAGCTCACATCCTCACAAAGCAAAGAGGGCACGGAAGGAAGAGGCTGAGCCGTTACCACCGCATTCTTTGAACGTGGATACACACACAAGCGCTGTGTGGCAGGTTGCACTACAGAACATTCGGAGCCATAATCCATGGTTTTACATCCAGGACTTTGCTCTTGGACTGACATCTAACAGCAGTAGAGGGTTAAAAACTGGATCTGGTGCGACGGGAACTGTTGGTCCTCCATTATTTCATTATTTGCATTTTGAGATTTTAGCAAAAGCTAAAAAGTCTGACAGGAGAATAAAAATAAAGAACAACTTAAAAGGTCAACGATTGTTTGATGTTTGGGAGGTTTTGTTGCTCCCATAATTCAATGAGAAATGCAACTGTCGCAGTGAGGTGGTGTCATTTGCCAATATTCACAAATCAATATTCTAACATGAAGAGCACACTTTCTTCCTGCACGGAGGGGAACGATTAGGGAATAACGGACACCCACGGAGAAGAAATGATGCGCCAGGAAAGGTCGCGCGATGCCTGCCTGCGAACGACGCCGTATTCAACCACGGCGTCCGTTATAAAAAATAATCCTGTTTACCCAAACTGGGTATCACGAGTCGAAGTAGCCTTCAGAATATAATACTTCCTTATATGTCAGCAAACGTTGATAACATTGTCATCTGAGACAGGACTGCCTTCGTTATTTTCCCAGGAATGTCAGGTCAGACACGATTTATGAAAAGTCCAATGAGAATTGTGTGAGAAAACGAAAATAACCTTTCCGACGAAAACACAATCGAAATTTGACTAAATTTAACCCGAGAAAGGTAAAGGATCATCGCTTGAAGTTAGCCTTTCTTCACTCTCGCCGCGAACAGATTTGGTGACACTCACCGTATCCCATGAGCGCCAGCAGGAAAGGCAACAGTGAGACAGAAGCCTGTGGCATTCCTATGGCTGTGCCGCTGTTTTCTCCTACACCACATGACCGCTCGCTTCTACCATCCCAGACCTCTACAAAACAGAGGCAAATTATTACAAAAAACACTCCCGAAAGGATCCGCAGGACCGGTGCTCCTATCCTGGATGTCCTCGAGCAGGAGAAGGCACTGGAGTGGAGGGAAAAACAGGAAAAGTGGAGCGTGGAGCTGTGACGTCTTCCTCTTCCTCCATCTTCACAATGAGACGCTGCACTCATTGAAGTGGAGCAGCTACGGGGGCATGAGGCAAACCTGGCCTGTTTTTTCTGAAGGTCTTCGTTGATTGTTTTGCACAACTATTTGCTATTTTTCACTCCATCTTATTTTTTTTACACTCTTTATAGTGTGTCTAATGATAAAGAATAGGGTAAGATCGTGAGGGACAAGACAAATAAGACGTTTAGACGTTTAGCTACAATCAGACCAGAGTAAGAATTGGGAACACATACTGTATTTATAACTAGTAAAGATATCGTTGTATGACGCACAAATGATGATGCCTATAACGATTAGGAAGTTTATTATCAGGTGAAATGCTACACAAATCTGACCCAAATCAGATCAAGGATTCGACCTGCACTCAGACAAACGTAGTAAGATGACCGTTATCATAAACTCCAGCTTTTAGACGAAAGGAGAATCAGGATTCACCCCTCAAATGCTTAAATCAACAACAGATCAGGGTTATTTGAAGGATTTTGGATATATTTAATGAGTCTTGAGGAAGCAATGATTAATTGAGTTTACCGTGTAGAAAAGGCATGAAAATTATTAAAAATACCAAATGAATAATATGAATATAGAATGAATACAAAAAATTATAATAACAAACGATATAAACTAATCTCAGAATTCCTAGAGTAGTATAACTTAAACTAACTGTGCTAAAATCTATCATCTATAGATCATATACAGATTTTTTTCCAGCTATGATAGTTTTCACTATTTCTCACAATGCACCCCGACACAAAATTTAAAATAAAACCTGTATGAAGATATAGACCGATTGTTGTTACCTCAGAGATGAAAGTCTGAAATAATTCAATATAATCTAATAATACGGTCTAATAACAATAATATAGTAAGATAACATACAATCCTTTAAATTCCTACTTTAAAGTTGTTTTTTTTGTCAGAAGTCCTCCTTGTTTACCGTCCATGTTTTGAACCCGGTCGTTGAACTCACCGTCTGTTGGCTCAGCTCGGCGTCGTTCCGGTGAATGTGCGCCCTTATCAGAAGCATTCCCGCTGATAAGATCTGAAGATTCACGGAAGAAGCTCGGTGGCCGCGGGACACTCGTGACAGATCCACGCCGTCCGTCCGCCGGGGGCGCGCCTGCAGCGGTCAGAGCGCGCGGAGGACGCGTGAGCGCGCAGCCAAATATGATCCGCTGGGAGACAATATGATGCGCGCAGATGTTTCCAAAATAGACAGCAAAGACGATGGCATGTGACGTCACTTTCAGCTTTTAAAGCTTGATATGGTAGAAAATATGGAAATGAAATGGCATCAGCAGCAATAAAACAATAGAAACGACCACTAATAAAAGTAATGAACTTAATGATTCTGGTAAATTCGTCCAAATTTGATTGCATTATGAATAATTTTAGATCAGCGTCCCCACATTCACATTAATCTTTCTTAAATTTGTGGGAAGATTTATTTTTCCTGCATATTGAACCTTTAAATGCATATTACGGCCAATAGCTTATGTGAGATATATTGGGGTTTTTTTTCCAATAAATATTTAATTTCCATCAAATAATGTATTGATTTATTTATTTTATAGCTTTTATTTGATAGAATTGTGTGTTTTTTTGGTTGTTTTGGCATAGATATTAAGGTAGTGACACCATAACGTGGAACATTGGAACAGCATTGGAAATTAAAGCCAAACTCAGTTTAAAAGAAAGACTGAGACTGGCTTCATTAAACACAACAAGGACATTTGGCACTTATGAGATGATGATCCAGGGATGACAACAAACATTCCACCTGTCAATCAGCTGACGCTCTGTGTTCACAACACAAATTAAAATGGAACACTGAAGTAAATCATTTGATCTCAGTGTGCATGAACAGGGCTCATTTCCTGCAGCAGTCAGTTTCATGCATAAATCCCCAATTAGTCTGATCAAGCCTGGCTCAGTAAGACTCAGTTCTTAAGAGAAGCACATGGCAGGGTAATCTAATCAGCTGGAGAGCTGAGCAGAGCCTCATTTTCCATCCAGAGAGAGCAGACTGCAAACAGGAAGCTCCTTTGGTTCTTTAGCTCACTTTGGGAACCACATCAGTCTGTGTGGAAGCCTGAGGGTCTGAAGCGGCTGCCACGGTCTCAAAATTGTGATCTGATCGTTTTGACTTTAGAGTGGAAACTTGAAATCCCTTTTATTCCAATGTCTAGCCTGTAAAACAGAGATTATAGCTGTTTATGAGGAATACACTCCAAATTATATGGAATAAAATGTATTCGAGTAGTCATAGCAAAGGTAGTTTTGTTGTCGGGCGACAATCTTGGACATGAAGTTTTTGGTGTTTTATAAAAGGAAAGAAAACGATACGAATCAATGTTACTCTCTGAATGAATGAGGCATTTCTACGTGGGTGCCCATACACAGAATAAGACAGATTGGAGTGAAGAAGCGACCTGCTCCTTAGTCCGTGGTCTAAAATGGGCTATTACACACACATCATCATCATCATCATCATCATCTGGGGCGGCCATGGCTCAGCGGTTTAGCATAGAGTTGGCGGTTCGATCCACAGATCCTGCAGTCCATGTGTCGAAGTGTCCTTGAGCCAGACACTGAACCTCAAGTGTCTGGGTGCTTAAACAGTTAACATCTGGACGGATGGGTTAAATGCAGCAGACAGATTTCATTTCCGTATGTAAAAAAATACAGAATATGAACAAATAAAGGCGAAAGCCCTGATTCTTTTTCTTCCAGCAGGCGTGGGCCTGCTTGTGCTTTCGGAAACGTGAACAGCAGACGATGCTCCGCTCCTTCAGCACTGATTACACACGCTGGAGAACAGATGACGTTGTTCTTGTGGTTAGTTGAGTGAAGACGGCGTTAATATGAATATGAATGAATTTCAAAATCTCAAAATATAGACATGACATCTAAATTGCATGGAGTGAATTTAATAAAAACACATGACGGTCAGTTTTCTAAGTCCTGCAAATATGTTTTTGGAGTACATTGGAGATATTTGGTGTTCACTGACCAGGACCGTAGGCCTTTGAATGGACTTTTTTTGTATCTTCCAAGCCATTTCTTCATCTGAACAAACCAAAACTGACAGTTTCTTGACTGTACTGATGCAGGAAAGTACCAGGAAGTCACTACAGGACAGAGTTCCTTGAAAAATACAGATGTTTCAGGCTAAAATGTCAGACAAAGACACAACTGTAACAAAACTATGATCATCTCCGACATGCTCAAACTAACAAAATACAAAAACTGTGTCTGTGACGTGGGTTGAACATGATTAAAATCATTGCAGAGTCTGTGGAATTTTAATGTACGAAAAATAGCAAGCAGAGGATTTGCAGAGTTCCAATACCAACTGTTCAGTAAGCATACACCAACTGGATATTGGATGAGCAGATTATTGTGCAGAAAGTACAGTGGAAACTGCAGAGGTCAGGCGTTTGTTTACGTGCATCAGTCTCTCGTCAGAGACAACGAAGCACAGTCACAGTTTAATGACTCTCAGCAGGTCAGAAGAGGTTCGGGTAGAATCTGAGACCCTCAACAGAGTCGTCTCTGCACAGATGACCCATCTTCTCAGCCAGCAGCAACCTGGAGGTGAGGAGAAAAAGACACAAATGTGGAGCAAGAGTAGATACTGATGAGTTAAAAAATGAGATATAGAGAAAACATTTGTCATCGTATATGAATGGAGACGGACTGACAGTTATGGATTTTCTGCTCAATGTGTGTCTGGCAGGTCTCAGTCACGCTGGTCATTCATAGCAAGCACTTGTAGTTCGACCTGGACTTGTTTAGTCTTGACGACTGTTCGCCATTCATCCACGCTTCTTATGAGGGTCGTTCACACTCGTCCTAGGTGACTCGCTGGGTCAGGTGTGAATGATGCTAGGGTCATCTGAGCTGTCATGTGACCCAGCACGTCACCTGGCTTCAGGTGTGAATGACCCCCGGGGAATAAACGCCTTTTTTCTGCCCATGACTGAGTTAGAACTGAAGAAAGCCTTTGGATGAATGATGAAAGGTCTTCAAAATCCATCTGCTTTGAACTATGCACAGCTACTGAAATCTAATATTCAATGTGCACCAATAAACAATGAAAAATAAATAAAAACTTGATTTAAACAAATTTTCACTGTATTTATTTCCCTTCTTATCCAAACATCACTATTCCCCGCAGCTGGAGGACAAAAGTAAACTGACTCCTCCTGTGGCAAGAACAGCAGGTGAAAAACAAAGGTGCTGACTATATGCAAAACTACAGATTTGACCTGTATCTCTACATTTTTTGAAGGAAAAATCAATAATCCAGTTGAACAGTCCCCTGCAGCGTTGCAGTGTTCGGTCATTCTTCTGAGACAAGACATTTACCGTTCTTTGGACAGGAGAACGGAGAGACCCAGCAGCTTTGCAAACTCCTCTGCAGTCAGAGATCCTTTCTCTGACACCTGAGGAGGAGAGAGATCGGCCAGGAAGTGAGACATTTAAAGGTCAACTAAGGTTTTTATTCTCCTTTAAGAGGAAATTTAGTTTCAGTCACGGAGATAGCAAACGCAGCAGTTATAATAAAGAAAGCACATGAAAACAATAAATAAGAACGATAAAAACAACAGTGAAAGTAACGACCACAAAGTCAAAGAGAATGGGACTGAACATGTATTGCTACAGAAGATTGATCAGATTCAGATCAATAAGATTAGATGGATGGAGATGAGAACTTTATGATTCGGATATTTTGTAAAGATTTTCCAGATGTAAAAGAGGATGTGTGCTATTTGATCGATCTGAGGCATGGCCGTGTCATGATCATTGGTGTTTGTAACGCAGCAGCTTACATTGTCCAGTGCTGAGGCGATCATTTCCTCTTCACTGTGAGACTGCAGCTGGACCACCATCACGCCACTGTCAAACACACGCAACCTACAAGACAGATGGGGGGAAGTGTGTGTGTGTGTGTGTGTGAGACAGAGATTAGGCCGACAGCTACATGCTGCAGAGATAGATACTTAAATACAGTGAAGCAGGTAAAGGACACAGTCCAATTTGTGGATTCTAGGACCAGAAACAGGTCAGTCTTTCTTTTGAAACCATGGGAAGTGACAGGAAATGACACGCTTTACAGAGGGTTGGACACCACTTCCAACAACAGGAAGTCAGGCAGGAAGTGCCTGGCTGATTCCTCTATGAAGCAGGCGCCAACCCTGATCTTTATTCTTTCAATAAACACATGACTGCTCTATATACACATAGCAATATATGCACATATGCACGGATAAGCTAAACAGTCCAAAGACAAACAAGGCTCAGGCTCACCTCAGTGGAAGCTTCAATGACTCAAACATCTTACAGGCGTTGACCAAATCCTCTGGAGATAAGAGCTGAGGGGAACAGAAAAATAATCAGGCCATTGGAGTGTGGGGTGAATGTACAGATGGAACAGGAACATGTAATAATACTAATACTAATAATAATACAATAATACACAGGCATAGGGCTTATCCTGGTACTCAAAGGCACTTGACAGTAAAGAGGTATAAACATGAACATAAACACACATACATATACTGTATATCTATCTATCTATCTATCTATCTATCTATCTATCTATCTATCTATCTACACAAGGAATGTGTGATGCATGAGGTATGAAATTGCTGGGTGCCATTACCTCCATCCCTCTAGCTCGGTTCACAAGACAATAGACCTCAGTGAGAGCCATCATACCCCCACGCTCCTGAGAGATAGAGATAGAGAGAGACAGACAGACAGACAGACAGAGAGACAGAGAGAAAGAGAGAGAGATTTCCGATGAAATCAGAATTCTGCACTGAAACATTTCCACACACGTCAAGTCACACGAACCTCAAGAGGCGCTTGTAGCATATCTCCCAGTTGTTTAGCCAGCTGCAGATGGTAATGTGTACCTGATCCATGTGTTTCCCTGGTCACAGGGTTTGCAATACCCATGCTCAGTAGGTAGGACTTGAAACGAATCGTCTGTTGAGCAGAAAAACAGAAACTGAATACCGTGTCTTGGGCATTTTCGGCATGCAGATTACACATAAATGCCTGAATGTGTTCATGTCCATTATTTGTGTATTTTCTTTGTCTCTTTGTGTGTGATTGTCTTACTTGCCATAACTTCTACAATCTGACTGCCTGACACTGAGAATCTACAGTGACTTGATTAATAAACTACGGTATCTTTATTAGTTAAGGATATATTAACACCTAAACTCATTAGATTAACTTAACATGAAAATTTGAATTTCCCTTAACATTTTCTTAATTCTACATAATGTATTATACAGATTTACTTGGAATGCATCCTGATATTTTTGGAAACTATGGGGTTTTATAAGACTTTATAAAGATGGATGTTTAAGAGATAAATGGAAATTGATCATTCAATAATGGGGAAACCGTTTGTACTTTACTAAGTCAGAACGATCTCAACGCAGTAGCTGCATATTTGTCGCCCTACAGACACTCGGCTAAGCCTGGATCAATACAGCTCCTGTCTGAAAACGCATTCCTGACCACTAGATCCAGATCGTAGTGATCCAGATCCAATGGTAGTGAGTGTAGACTGCACAAAACTTTAACGAGCGTGATTTCAGCAGGCAAACACATTCTTCATTGATGTAGGCTTTGTTGGGAAAAATATTGCCAAAACAAAATTATTTCACAGCAGCGACCTCTTGTGTTACGATTGTGTATGACAGACCTCGGATCATCATGAAGTGCCAATCGCATCATGAAATGTGAAGGTGTGTTGTTTCTGCGGCTGATGACCCAGATGAAAGACTCACCTCATCCTCCGTTATATCGCCCTGCTTGTCTTTAATTTTATTAGCTATTGATTTGGAAAGCTCCACCATCTCCTTGGCCTGTAAAAACAGCAAACAGCCACTCAGGTTCTGCCTCTGCACAGCTCTATACTCAAAATACTGCATGTTTGATACTCAAGCAGAAGATTAAGACCCCAGAAAAGTCAACAAATACAAGAAAATGTCAACAGATAAGGACAAGCATCCATTTTACCTTCACCATCAGCTTACTGAGATCTTCAAAGGCCTGTGGGAAAAAGACGAAATCAGTGATGGAGAGAAAATATGTTCACAATTAAATAACCAGCAAAACCTCATGGCTACACATAAAATGTAAGTAATTCCAGAAACAGTCTCCCCCTCCCTCCTCTCTTTGAACATTTTCCACAGCAGTTCCATCCTTTTTATATCAAGGCTAAATATGTAAGGTTATGAGTTACTTTCCACTGCATTCTAGATACACATTATATCATCATTAAATCAATCTAAAGATTCCTTGGAAGTCACAAATTGCTTCAAACTTCCTAAGTGGGTTTCATTTGAACAAGTGTGAGTGAATTTGTAAGAGACAAGTGGTTCTGCTTTGGCTCAAGAAAGCAAAATGTACATTTTTTAATTGCTATTCAGTGGAGAAGTTAAGCCTTTAAACAAAGTCATTAATAATCGAGTATGCAACATAGAAAAGACATGGAAAAATGTAATAAACACAATATAGTGTGTAGAAAAATCATTATGGTAGTCATTACTTTAAAAGGGCCTTTATTCTGTTTAAGTGTTGAGTATTATTTCCACATTGGGTAATTTATTAAGATATTTTATTTATGAAAATGGGCCCATCAGTGTTTAAGAGATTAACAAAAACAGATTGATCATTCGGATTGAAGGAGTCTTAAAGGAGTAAAATTTTAAGTGAAGAAAAAGATTGAGGGT
Source organism: Brotula barbata (assembly GCA_900303265.1). Classification (NCBI taxonomy): domain Eukaryota; kingdom Metazoa; phylum Chordata; class Actinopteri; order Ophidiiformes; family Ophidiidae; genus Brotula; species Brotula barbata. Next base: position 16,029 of record OMNV01027435.1, on the reverse strand, counting down.
GTTTTCCTTTTTTTGTCATGAAATATCTTTAATCGTGGCATTTTTGGGACACATACAAAACCAGTAAACCTTTCAGCAGCACCACACTCAGATATCTACCAACTAGGCCACCCACAGAGGAGATAAAACAAAGTTTATGTAGCCAAGTTTTGGTCATTATCATCATTGCCTCACTAGTAGCATGATACCACGCGTATTTTCATTGGAAAGTACCTCAGAAATGTTTTTGTCTGTTTCTTTTCTCTTCTCCTCGATCTTCCTCTCAATGCCAACAATTCCCACAGCACGTGTTCTTCCTGCCTACATGACCGCAAAGAAAAAAAACAAATACACGTAGTGATATGTGCAAGCTCTGTCAATATGAACAAGATAAATCCATCAAGGGCAAGGAAAGACATACACTTTGAAAGGAAAAAAAATAGTATTGTTATATAAGTATTAGAAGTATTGTTACAATACATGAACTCTTTCTGACACTGAACATCAAAGAAGTATGATTTTATCAAATCATTTTCAGAGGCACAGTGTAATTCAAGTAAACTGACAAGTAGAGCAGCAAACGAAAAGGCTTATAATTATTGTATGAGAGTCCAATTGTTCAGATTTCTCATACTTCACATATGCTATTTTCTTCTCATGATACATAAGTGTACGCAGCGGACAATAACATATTATTCACACACGTACTGATATGTCTCTGGAAAGTACAAACTGAATGGCTGTAACATAGGATTGTGATTACTTCAATCCAAGAATATACTAAGAGCACTGCCATCATGGGAAGCAGAGCACGAAGTTTCCATCAAACCCCTGGCTGCTTGGTTGAATACTTTACCACAGAATCACTTGGATCAACATTCTTAGTAGCGATCATGTTCTGGTTCACATATAAAGGGAGTATTTTTCTTGTTTCCCAATTCTTTCTGTAATATAGTAGGGAGTTTGTGTTTAAAGTTGAGATTGATGCCTAGAGAAAAGTGTCCTGGGAGACTTGACAGCTTAATGTTATACACAAATGGATGTCAGCTTCTTATTTTGGTGATGGAATTATTATGAAAAAGCTGAAAGGTTAGCTTTAAGTGGTTTTAGGCAGCCTTACTGTTAAGTTTATTTTTTTTTTCTTTGTGACCGCTCAGGCTGAATAAAAAAATTCATGAATCTCTCTACTTCTTAGTCTTGCGTGAGTCACCCCATATTGAAACATTAATTTGTAAAATATCAATAACCATAGTCTACATAACAACATTTTTACAATTCTATCTAATTTGAATCTAAATCTAAGAGATCAGAGATGAAGAGATGAGGATGATCATGTGTTTGTCAGTCAGATGAGAATGAATATCTGCTCAGCGTCAATTTCTAACCTGAGACCCGGTTCCTGTCTGAATGGGTTGTGACACCGGTGTATTCTCCCATCTTTTCTGGGTCATCTCCTCAGTTAACCTCCTGTAAAACTGCAAGAATATGACAACATAACAGTTCCAGATGGTAAAGAAAGAAAAGGTGCATGACACTGTAACAAAAGGCTAAAATAAAAAGACATTGTGTCAGAGGGACTACCTCTATTTGTCCATGTTCTTTGAATGACAGCTTGATGTAAGAGTACTTGCTCTGTTGGTAGGGACCTGGCTCCTTGTTGGCAGGTGTCTGGTGCAGGTGGATCACTATTTTTGCGCTAGACAATATAAAATAAAAATATTTGATTCACCCTTTTTTATCAACTTGCGGATTTTGTAAGATATGGTGTATATTTTGGGTCCATACAACAGCATAGAAATGCAGTTATGACGGAATATTGTAGCCAAAGTTTTGTTTTTTAAATATCTGCAAATATATCAGAGGCTGACATCGAGTTACAAGGTTATTTGACTATTACGTTACATTTTGCAATATAATGTCATTGAATTCAACACCCCTGGCAGCAAGAGATTCTATCTTTGTTCATGCTCAGTTTGTGTTGACATTGTACGAGCATTTACTCCCACCTGGCCGAGCTGTCCATCACTGGAACGGATCCAGAGCACTGGATTGGCACTGTAAGCACTATTTGTTTACTGTTTACAATGCCAATCTGACACCTGTCCGCTGGCACTTTCCCAAATGATGGCACGTCACGTGACGAACCTTTCCAGTGATGGGAGGGTGTGCCAGGTACGATGTTATACCACACTATCATTGCTTAGGGGTTAATATGAAAACCAGCATACATGATACTCACTAAGTATAATGCATTCCTTTACAACATCATGCTGCCCTCTACCTCAGTGTATGTGACACTCACCTCTTTCCTATACCAGCAGCTTGTTCCTCAAAGTAGATGATTTGTGCCAATGGCATAGCTATGCAGCATTCCTACAAACAACAGGAGAAATTCCAAAAAAATCACAACAAAATTCAGCATGTAAAACCAAAACTACAAAGAACAACACGTCTAGTACAGTCAATGTCTCCCTCATGTTGTCAATTTTACATGATTTTTCTGGTCCCTCCAAATCAAGCGATGGGTGCTCAGCAAGGCCGTCCCAACATCCAGCTTGGCCTGTTTCAAAGACAGAAAACAGAGATTGGTACTTGACTACACAAACTGGCAAGAAAAACGTAATATATTTGTTTATTTCTGTTTTAACCCCTTAAACATTATAAATGTGATAAATTAATTGGTAATTGAGTGCAATTTACAAACTAAGGACTAAGTAAAGGGCTTTAGAAATTTCGAGGGAAGTTCTGATCTTTAAAATATCCAGTATAGTATCCCTTATTTTAGTGGCAAGGGTATTTAACATTTCCCCACAAAATTCTCTCATTTTGTCCCTGGAAAGGTATCTCTGCAAACTTTGGTCTTGTCAGTACGATTTAAAATAATCAAAAAATAGAACAGCAACAACAACGACATCAAAAAACCTCAAAGATGAGACGTTATGGTCGAATTTTACATTCTGCCATAAAAAAAAAAAAAATTCTAACCGTGGTAAACATGTTCCTAACACTAAAAAAAATACTGCTGTAAAATCCGGAATACTACCTATCTATTCCTATTATTGACATGATATAAATAATAAACAACAGATATCAATAATTAAGAATTCATTAGTAGTGTTTTATAGACACCATTAGAACAAACTGTACATCTGTAAACAGTAATGAAACCTATGGACCAGTAAGTTTAGAGAAATCACGTAGAAACGAGCAGTTTAAGTAAGTTTGCTTTACGCAACTTAAGCATAAAATATAGATAGTAAATAGACTTAATTTGTTATCTTATTCTCGAAAATTGTGTTCTTCTGGAGTCTGGGCGCACAATTGTTTCGTGTATGAGCTTTAGCTTTTGTGTTTCCAGGCTACAAACTTAAGAGAAAAAAAAAGAAATAAAACTAACCTTGTCATCGCCATCATATAATTTAACACCCCGCTGTTGAATCACTAAAGTTTCATTTATTTCAAGGAGTCCAGATGACCATGAAAAACGATCCATTTTGATCAGTGGAAGAATTTATCGCTTGTTTATTCTGGTTACTGCTTTATGTTTACTTCCTGTACAGTGTTCAAATATATGCCTGTCATTGCCTGATGAAAAATACTAAGATCAAATTTTAAACGAAAACCATGCTTTCAAGACATTAAAATAATATAAAGAATTGATAAAAAGATGCATTTTGACTTAAAATATGTGACGAAATAATTATATGCGCCTTTATATGTGTTATTTTGTTTGTATTCGCAAGTTTTGAGACGCTGTCCTGGTGTGGTCCTTCTTGGTATTGACGTTAGTAGCGCCAGCTGTCATTTGCAGCTAAGTTACCACATTCCCAAGCGCAAAATTTTGAGGTTTTTTTATGTAGTTTTATATAGTTTAAATCTCTGTTACAACCAATACCAGCAATGAATTTAAAATAAAAGCGAAAAACTGCGGTTTCAATATTTTCTCCGTTTTTTAGCCTCTTTTTTGTTGCGATGTATTTAGCCTCGAGGTAGCTGTAGCAAACTAGCTTGTTGTTAGCTGCGGACAGGTCTCGCATTGCTCTCGTCGTTCTTCTTATTTTATATATATATATATATATCTTTTATTTGGAAATCATTTTTGGATGGTGGAGATGTCATAACTTGCAAAAACAAAAGGACCACCAAGACCATGCCCCATCACCGCGAAGTTAGCATTTTGATGCTTGCGTTGTATTATAAGTACGGATCTAAGACACGAAGTAGTAACGTGATTTGAATGAATTGTATCTTAGCCGAGCTCCTCCTTTGCATTCGAAAAGCTCTGTTTACTAAGTGCATGGTATAACAGCTGTGTTCATTGTTCAAGAAGCTCACGATCAGTCTTTAAACATGGATAAGAAATCGTTTGACATCGTCCTAGATGAAATAAGAAAGGTAAGGAAACTCCGATGCTTGATTATCTAGATGATTGGAGCCTGGGAATTGAAGCTTCAGGATTTCTTGTAAAACCCTGGATTAATTATGATATTTATGTTTCAGTGCATTCTGACCGATCAAAGAATAAAGGCCATAGAGCAGGTGCATGGCTACTTCTCCAGCGAGCAGGTACCACGTGTCAACATTATCACTTACCCCTTAAACACTGTTAAATGGATTGGTTATGAAGTACACTTTATGCCAAGCTGTTCTAGACTATTAAAAAGGCTTTTAGGTAGAATTTAATCGGCTTTTTCACACCATTAATTAATAGCATTAATAGCTGAGAAAAGGAAAAAGACAGAAAAATCTCATCATTTTTGGAGGTGTTTTGATTTATCCGCATACACACGGACGTAATATATCACGAGATATTTTTTGGGAAATCCGTCTGAAATGATATTTAAGTATAATCTAAAGTTAACATATTACATTTAACATGAAAAACGTAATTTATTTTATTTGCTCCCTTTCTTCCCACTTTGGATTGACCAGTAACCTCATGCTCATTGGCGGGGGCTGTGGGCAGGGGTATCCTGTAATATATATTGAATAAAAATTGGAAGATTTATGTTTTCACTCAGTTCACTTTACTTTAGAAATATTTTTTTCTCATTTTATTTTCTCATCTCTTCTTGCCAAAGTTTACTATCTATCTATCTATCTATCTATCTATCTATCTATCTATCATTTTGTATATCTATCTTTTGATTTGTATTTAGCTGATTTTGTCGGTAAATGTTTTCTTTAGACTTGTGTTACTGTAATGAATATCTTGATCCTCTGCAGGTGATGGAGATACTGAAGTATTTCTCATGGGCAGAACCTCAGATCAAAGCCGTAAAAGCTCTGCAGCATGTGAGTAACAAAGGTCATAATAATTATGATTGCTGTTTGTGAGATATGCCCATTCCGTCAGTGAGCGTTGGTTATGTGTTGATTATCTCCCCAATGGTTTCTTTCCTTTATCTTAGAAAATGGTTGCAATTCCTACAACCAAAGTTGCAAATATCCTGAACTGTTTCACCTTCTCAAAGGACCGACTGATAGTCCTGGAACTGATAGCTCTGTGAGTCTCATGTTGTCCTACATGGTTCATTCAGTTGTCAAATTGTTAGCCCAATTTCTCAACGTATGTGACTTTTCCGTTTATGTACAGTAACATTTCAGATGCCCAAAATTACCGTCCTGTCGAGGATCTGTTCCGCATTCACCTGTCTGAAAAGAAGCGAGCCAGAAGGATCCTGGAGCAGGTGAAAAACACACACTCAGACCCACAGATACACAATGTAATGCAGTTGTTGCACATCAGTTTTTTTTCAGCACTCAATATTGGTATTCTCTTATTTTGTCTTATTTAAGTCATTAGATTTGGCCAAATAACACCGAACTAATATGAACATATTTGTGTAAATAAACAGAATCTTTCCACAGTAAGGAGTTTAAAACAAGCATGAGAAATTTAACTTCTCTAATCCATTATTATGGGCTTTTCCCAATGTAGTTTCTTTAGTGTCTGTGAAACTCCAAAAAACAGCACAGTTGCCTTGTTAGATGAATGGGGATTAATTGTTTGTTTTTAATGTATAAGACGGTCCTAAAACCTTAATCGTGGTATCCCTGGTAATAATTATGTTTTTAAAATTATTATATACTCTTATCCAAAGAAAATGAAACCTCTTAAACAAGCACCATATGTAAACCTTGTTTGTCACACTAGGTTTGTAAGGTTGGCTGCAAGGCTCCTGTAGCCATGATTTCCTCCTGTGGGGTTATACCAGGCAATCCTTACCCCAAGGGGCGACCGAGTCTGGTCAATGGCACATTCCCTGTAAGTATGTGCATCGCTCTACATGTGTCCCAGACCTAAGCTAAAAGGTCTTAATTACACCTAAACATAAGGATCTTAGTAAACAACTTAACAATTGCACATGCACATATTGAATATACAGTATATTACGTACATGTTTAACACATTGCAAGCGGTTGTGATTTTTATTTCATTATTTAGGAAAGCATCTCTTCTTTATACACAGTATGTGTAGCTACAACCTGGTCTACCTCTTTACATAAGTTGTAGACAACGTCACCTCAGGTTCTTGTAGATAGTTTATGGTAGAATTTCAGGGAAAAATTTAGATAAACTATTTTGAAGCCTGTTTCTTCAAGTTTGTTGTTATTTTTCAGAGAAGAATTATGAAAAACAACACCAAATTTTTCTTGTAGAGTAATGTGATAAAATTTAAGCCACATGGCTAGAGGCTGCCACATGTTTGATTGAATATTCAAATGACATCTTAATTTCTAGCTTGCAACAGAGCTGGATTGAATTGTAATGGGTTTGTGTTTACATTTGGTGTTTAATGCATTTACGACGACAGGGAATACCTCCATTAAAGAAGGAAGGAGAGAAGAAAGAAGACTCATCTAATACTATTGAAGGGAAAGGAATCGCTGCACGGATTATTGGACCATTCAGACCTGTAAGTGCTTGATTAAATGGGCTGAAATTGTCATATTGTGCAGAGAAATGTTGTGACTTCTCACATGACATTCACTGAAAAACTTTCTATTTTGTCAAGCCACATACCTAAGTTACATAAGAAAAAATATAAGCTCTGGTATGGTGACAGGACAATGGAAACCAATGCCAAACAATCATCCCAAACTCATTTGAAAATCTTGTTTGTTGGCTTTTGCAAATCAAGAGTAATTCACTAACTCAGAGTTTTTTTTAGGCTTATGTATTTGAGTGTAAGAAGATCTAAATAAAATGCCTCTTTCTGTCAAATTTAGTTGTTTTTGTTTTGACACTTGCTACCATATTTCAAGCAAATAATCATATTATCACAATATTGGTGGTGCTCCAAATAGTTTGTAATAAGTAAGTTAGTAATATACAATTGATCATGTAGCAGATTGAGATTATCAGTAAACAATGCGATTTGTATCTTTCCTTTCCTAGTTTCCGTCCACCTACAACCCTCACCGGCCTGTGCCCTATCCGATACCACCGTGCCGACCCCATGCTACCATCGCTCCAAGTAAGAAATGACACACGCTTTCAAAGCTGCACACACACACACACACACGTCCCTTCCGCAGTATACAGTAAAGAAAGAAAATAGTATTAATTTTACCACTGGCACTTGAGTTTGTTTGAGGTGTGCTTAGTGGTGCGGTGTGTTATGTTTGATTCTTTGTCTTTCGTGGGCACTGTTAATGTTTGCAACTGCTACTCAGGTGCATACAACAACGCAGGCCTTGTTTCTATGGGAGGGGTTATAGCCTCCAACGTGCCCCCTCCCCCGTACACCTCCACCCACAAATTAGCAGGTATGAGTCCATGGAATAGTGTGTGTGAGCACGCGTGTGTATGTTTGACAGCAAATAGACACTTTTTTAAGCTTGCTGCCTAACTACCTGGCATGCTGCCTAACCGTGCATCTCCAATCTAATGCTTTTCTTGGGTCAAAGATGTGCTTTTCGCTGCAGTTGGAGTAGGAAGTATGTTTTGGTGAATCGTGGCTTTTTGATTGCCCGGCAATCATTTCAAACTAATGTCATCAATCTTTTTCTTTCTGGAATCATGCTTGAAGCGAAATCAGCTCCTGGCAGGCTTTTAACATGCATTGCTTGTATTAATGAGAGTTTCATAGTCCACTCTCACCAGTTTTTGCTATTACAATAACATCTTTTAGAAGCTTTGGGGAGATCTGTAGTGTTACGTAGAGCCCGGCAGAGATATCAATTCAATTCAGTTCAAGAAACTTTATCTGTACCCGGAGGGCAATTCAAGGCCCATAGAGTAGTTGTCAGAACATAGGAATTAAAAACAAAGCAAACAACTGTACAGTTTGGGATGATGCCATGTGAAAATTAACATCCATGCAAATAATCGGTACAAATAAAAATAAACAAGAGCAGCATTTTTAAACATGAGCAGAATGGCACCATCATTGGTTGACATTTCCCTAGCTCTGTTGGGCCTTTATCAGTGACGAGCTGGATAATTCTACTGTCATCTTTATTTGCTGTTCTTATAGTCTTTAATAATGACTTCTTATTGTTCAACTGTAGAATATGCTAGTGGGTGGGAATTGCCGCAGACCTATCAATTTGATATTACAATATGTATCCCAGTTTTAAACTAATATATACAGTATATACATATATACTGTGTAAGTATACAATATATAGATATACTGTAGTTTGAATGTATGATTTTTCACCAGTGAGATGACATTCAGTAATAGTTTGTCAGATATTTGATATTTTTGATTGAATATATTTTTTTCCCCACCCCTACTTCATGCTGCATTTGCCATAACCCTCTCAACAAATTTGATGAATTGTTCAGAAAACTAAAATATCAGCCAATATGTAGTCGCTTGGAGTATCTGGCAATTTGGAATATGTAAATTCCCACATTTGTAAATTCAGTGAAGTTTTAAAAAAATTGTGTTCAATCAAGTTTCCAGTGTCAATAAATGGAACCAAATTGAGATTGTACCTGAAGAATTCTGATGCATTGAATCGTTGCATCAATAATTCAATTGAGTCTCCTTGGGGCCAAAGATTTATACTTCTAGTAAAACAAAGGGCACCACAAAGATGTCACTGATTTTAGTGTCAAATGCAGTGTCTTATGTCAATACTCGTTCAAAGTTTTAGAGATGTGATATAAGGTGATTTGAGTTTTTTAAGATAACTAAAATTATTTTGAAATATTTCCCCAAAGATATGAAGGACACAGTTTTTTGTCATTTCCATGAATACAGTATGTTGCATGCAGGGACCTGTCTGGCTACTCTCTCCTTCCTTTTTAGACATAACTGCATCTTCTCATCTGTTGCGGTTTAATGTGAATATTTCCTAACCTGGTCTGGAATGCAATTGATTTATAACCATAGCACTTCTGTTCATCAGAGACAAAATTGCAATAGAAGTGGTTGTTTCGGCATTGTGTCCTTTTTTCTTTTTTTTTTACCCACTGTACTCTTACTCGCCTTCCAGGTTATGCCAAACCGGGGAATCCACAGAACACCACACCGGGAGTCAACAGCGGGCCCCTCCTCATTCCACATGGGTCCACGGCTTCTACCCCTACCCCATCGCAGGCTTCCTCAGCTCAGCCAACTCCCACAACCCCCATCACTCCTGTTTTCCCTGGCATGGTGCCATCTCACAATCACAACGCCGCTTCTCCCTCTCCTGCTCCATCGCCATCTGTCATCAAAGCAGGTCCACAAACCCCGGGTGGCCACGCACCCTCATCTGTAATTAAGGCCCATACCCCTTCAGGCACCCCCTGTGGAACTCCGGCACCTGGATTCTCCCCTTCTCCCTTCCATGCCGCTTCCCAACCAGGCAACCCCGCTACCTCTCGCAGTGGCCCCGACCCCCTGTCTCAGACGAACTCTATGGGTTCAAGTCACCAAAAGGTTTTCCTTCCATCTGTGGACCTGCAGTCAGGACCTGCCTTCACTGGTACACCGCCACAACAAGGTATTACCTCAGGGTCTGTGATCCGAAGTTACACCCCTTCTGGACCACCATCACTCACCCCTGGATCTTCCACTGCCGGTATTCCGACCCGCTCCACGCCAGGCCTAAGCTCCAAACCCTCCCCGGGCCTTTCTACACTGGCACAGGCTGCTATGGGACCTGCAGGGGTTCTTCAGGTGGATCAGCAACGTGCTGTCCTGAACAGACACACAGGGGGTAATGGCAGTGGCAGTAACAGCCCCGTACCCTCTGCATTTAAGGGCACCTCTCGTTCTAACACACCTTCAGTTAGTTCTCTGGTGGTCCCAGGTTCTGCTCAGGCTGCCCTGGCTCGATCCTTGGGACTTTCCCATCCCTCCGGCTCCCCTCAAGTCTCTCTGCCGAGTCCTGTTGCCATCACTGGACTTCAAGCTCTGTCTTCTAGCCCAGCGCCTTCTCATTATCCTGGCCTGCCCTCCTTTCCCTCGCTCTCTTCCTCTCTTCCACCCTCCACCATCCCTTCATCCATGTCCGCAATGCCTGTCACAACCAACATTTCTAATCACCCAGCAACCTCCATCTACCCAGGCCTGGCTCTCAGCGCTGCTCCCACTGCTGCCTCTCCTTTCGGTCTGGGCCTGACCTCTGCTCCCTCTATATTCTCAGGCCTTCCTCCAGGCCCTAGCCCTGCTGCCTTCCCAGGGTTGGGAGTTTCAGGAGGGCCAGGTGCAGGGAGCCCTGTGTTGCCTTCCTTCATGGGACTACCAGGGGCCACTCCGACTTCAGTCGCATCAGTAGCACCTTTGCAGGCAGCAGCCGTGGCAGCTGCGGCAGCAGCTGGGGTTCCGTCATCATCAGCAGTTTTACCGGGCTTTGCCTCTGCCTTCAGCTCCAACTTTCAGCCTGGGTATGTGAGGGGGGATGGGAGCATTTTACTGGCATTCCTCACCCATGATATGGCATAAGGATTATGTTACAACATAATACAATATAAGTAGGGCTTCAAATCAAATCAGTACCTGCAATTAATTGTGATCAAATCAATATAATCAAATTATTTACAGTTTGATTTTTAATTGATCTGTGGTCATCTTACTTTGGGATGAATCTTGATGAGCAACACAAATGTTGCGACTAATGGTAATGAAAATTGTAATGTTTTGGCAGCTCTAACTATAATGTAATATAATTATCATATTTATCAACTTTTTCGATTTTAGTTATGAATGAATTGAAAATATTTCCAGCTTCTCAAACGTTCAGGTAAATGAGTGATTGTCCTATTGTTGGAATCACCCTAATTTCCCAACACAGTTGCAAGTGGCCTTCGTGAGCAAATACATACTATAATACCCTTTATTTGTATTGCACCTTTCATGCTGTGAATGTAGCACAGAGAGCATTTAGATTTGATAATAGTCAGGAAACAAAGCATAGAAAGATACAAACCCACATAAAAATAGGCAGATAAGGTGAGGCTAAACATTGAAGATAAAACAATCACAACAATTAGAAATAAAAGATCAGCACAAGAAGAATAAAATGATAAAGAAATGGTCATTTAGGCACTGGGAAAAGCTATTTACATCTTCTGTAGATTGTGCAGTATATTTTTATGTCGACACTGATAAAACACAGCGGACAATGATTTGATTACTCTCGGCGTTTATTTGGACTGATTACACACTGACTTAGCAGCTTCTAAAATGACTGAAACGAGGGTCCAATAAATCACATTCTTCCATTTCCCTCATAAAGACTTTATGTGACAGACGATGAACAAAGTCCATTTGTTATCCTGCTGTACAGCGTCAGGCTCTGTCTTCAGTATACGTGCTTTCTTAGACGTAAGTATTAACACAGGAGCCATCTTTTGAATACAGCACATGCCTGTTCGGGCTGTGTTTCTCTGCCCTTCTGAGTTGTCAGCTGTATGTGGTGATCAGGCATATTTAGTGTGTTATCTTGTGAACACCTGTTGCAAGCACAAGCCACATTTTGTGTATTTTAGAGAGAAAGGAAAAGGAGAAAGAGCCACTGTTCCATCAAGGTGGAACGGAAGAAAAAAAACTTTAACATGGACACACACACACACGATATGTCACATACCACATTAATGGTAATATTTTTCTCAACACAGCCTTCATAGCTAAAATAAAACATAATAAAGGTACACACAGCAGTAGCTAAGAGCACAAATACAGGTGGACATGCACTCACTTTCACTTGACCGTCAAATGAAACTGCACATTAAGAAATGAAATATCCACTACAGCGTAAGCTCAATATGATATGGCAAGAATAAAAACAAGACTCATCAAGGTCCTACATTCATTTAAAATGTTTCAATATGCCTTTTCCAAGGCGGTATGTGTAGAGGTACAGAAAGGCCGGGAAAGAACTAATACAGTATTTTTAATAATCACCCTTTATTTCTACTGTGAATAAAATACTAAATACGGTAATAAATTAATTTTGAAATGAATGAATTGAATTTAACTTTCTTGAACCTGCAGAAACCCTGAAAACAAAAAAAGAGAATAGCTGCATAGCTGTTGGTCACAAAAATCAATAGACACAGTATGTGCACAGTGTCATCACCACACTGTGTGTGTGTGTCTTGATGTGTTTATTTTGCTTTTCCAGGTTGAGCAGTGGACTTCAGCCTCCAGGAAGCAGCGGGTTCCCCAGCTTGCTGTCCTTCCCTGGGGTGCCAGGCTTCTCTCCCACTGCCTCCCCAGCCACACTCGGTGGCCTCCACAACCCAACTGTGCAGTCTGCCCTTCTGCAGGTACACGCACACACATGCACACCACGGTATTGTTATTTGAATATCAGTTTGATAAGTGTATATAACTTTCTATTTCTGTTGTCAAGGCTCACCCTGCCTCTGCTCTGGAGAGCTTTCCTCCCCAGCCCAACAATTTCACCAACTACCCTCCAGGCCCTGGGAACCCTTTCCCTCTGCAACCGGGTCTGCACCCCCAGTTGGGCTGGCAGTGAAGAACATACGCACACTCGCACAGATCCACACTTATAAACCATAGCCCTTTACACACTGCCCTACCCCTCAGCAGTGACGTCATTTATTTTGGCCTTCAACATGCACAGAGGACACAGAGTATTGGAGTGAAAAGCTGCAGTGCTGTTTCTTTCAATCAGGAAACATTTACTTGGACAAACACTACACTTTAATGTATGGGGGACTTACCTACAGTTTAACAAATGTACTGTCATTTGTCAATTCTTAGGATAACAGGTAGACTTATTATTTTTTAAAGTTAGCTGAACTATCTATTTAGTCCATGTTTATTAGTGAAATAATGAACTTTAGATAATTTGACAAATTTAAATGGTATTATGTGATAATAGTATTCCATATCTCAGTTGAGGACATATGAGACGATTATGACATTAAATTTTTAGCCGATGTAAGAAATGAAATTGTATGTTGCCATCACTGGACATACCTTACATCTTTTTAACATATATGCTGTGTGAAGGGACGTCTATGTCAGTTACACTCAGTGGGCAGGTGGTGTAATATTAATTGGATTACACCTCAGTGGCTGTCTGAGCAGTTTACTGTGTCATATTTTGTATGTTTACGAGATTCTTTTGACAGCTGTGACATTGCAAATACTGTAATGACAGTATTTGACTTTTTACTGTACATACAGACTTTTGGGGGAACAAATGAAAGCATTTATTTGCTGTATTGGCTTGAGGAGTAGTATGACTGTTTTCCCCAGTAATTTTACTTTATTTACTGTACAATCCAATACAGATCTTTCAGGGCTCATTCACTTGCTTTATTGTCTGATAAAGTTATTGTTTGTTTAACTGTTTGTTTTGGTCTTTTTTTTTTTTACGTGTCATCGTGTTTTTAATGATTATGTCAGTAAACTGCAGACTGCTTCATCTGTTGCTGTGTCTAAACTACTATGTGGTTCCATGACTGTCAGGCAGACCCTTTAAGTAATAAAAAATGTGCACAAAATAATGGCCTCATAGAAAATAATTTTAAGTACGTTTATAGAGAAGCTGTGAGTATTTAAAAAACAAACAAACAAAAAACTATTATAGTCATCCCTATGCTATGGTATTTTTAGTTTTCCCTTCAATAGTTTTTTTTCTTGATCAGTTTTGTATCATTTTATACAGATTTACCGTGAATGTATCCTGATATATTTGATATCTTTGGAAACGTTGGGCGTTTCAAAAGAATTTAAAATAAAATCAACAATGTTTTTGAAGATGGATCCATTGGTGGGTACCTCAGAGTTTAATTAATTGATAAATGAAACAACATATACATATTTCATTTTTATATACATGCTTCATTAATCCAGATAGGGAAAAGACTCACAAGAGCTGAGAGTCATGAAACATGTTCTATCCCTAAAAAAACACCCGATACTTAATGACCCAATTATCTTTTTTGATGCTTGATGTTTACGTTATAAGAGGCACTTTCCTCCAGTTTAAGTACTGTGTTGTAAGTTTTACTACAGCCTTTATCGCTCTCTCTCTATGGCTTATCATTAGTATTCATAATATTGCGCAAGAAGGAGGCAGAGGCATTAGTCATGTTATCATTCATCATGTGAGACCCTGTCATCGATCATAAGATTTCACTGGAGAGTCATAGTGCAAATTTCTTGTTTGATACTTTCACTCCCTTTATTAAACACAGACTCATGCAATTAAAAAGACATGTATGCTGACAAGTTTACACAATATAAAATTCTTATTAAAAGTTGTTTGCCGATCCTTTCAAATCTTGTTTTTTTTTTGCAAATGTCTGTTGATTTTTTTTCTTCCTTTTTTGGGGGGGAAGGGGCTGCATTTCTGCTTCATTATGATAGTTACAGCAAAGAGACAAATAGGAATGGCAGGGCAGAGGACATGCAGCAAAGGGCACTGGCAGGAATCGAACCTGCACAGCTGTGTTAAGTGGTATGCAGTATATGCGGTATACATTTTTCTTGTTTTTCAAAAAACAACTCTAAAGTCAAGGTGCTTCTAAAGATGAAACGCACACTATACAGAGCAGTGAACGGCAATAAAATCAATCAAAGTAGACAGTCTAGATTTGTCTATGCAAGGTCTACATTTACTTACTTTCTACCTATTTACTTAAAGTGATAAAGTTTACTTTGTATTCTTATAAAATATCTCACGACTGACAACTATGGAGAACAACCACTTCCATAACTCCAAAATGCAACAGTCGCATCGATGTCCCAATCAAATCGGAATAACATCAAGGAATTAAGATTAAGGATTAACAACCATCTAAAAAGACAAAAGCAATTTTAACATGCACAAAGTATCGTGACACTGTGAGACACACAATCTGGCAGGGAGTCTCATTTCAGTTCCCTTTTTTTAAAACTGTGGAGACAAAACTTGCTCCCTGTTGTTCCTGTTTTTATGTTTGTTTCCCCAAACTGGCTCCTCCAATTTGGAGAATAATTATCTTTATTCTGGATGTGTTGAGAGTCATTTTCCCCAGAATGCAGGACTGGTATGTTTGTAAACCTTGGTCATTGGAATACAATTTCAAATAAAATTTGTGTGTTTGTGACGATGGGCAGCATTTAAATGTTGACTCTAATATGGTAAATGCGCTCATTTCTATAGCGCTTTTTTTCCAAACCACGTGAGGCCCACTTACTTATTGGGAGCAATTTGGGGTTAGGGTCTTGCTCAGTGACCTTCAACATGGAGGACGACCCTTCGATTACTAGACGATCACCGTACTGCCTTAGCCACGACCCCTGATATCTGCATAATAATAGAATAATTTGCTCCAAAAATGAGTGGCAGTTGTCAAGTGATCTTATTTTGAAATAGTCACGCCAGACGTTCAGTACTTCCTGCATGATAAGGTAAAGTACGTGGTGCTATTTGCACATTATCAATGGTGAATTATGGTGAGTTCATTTTAAGTTCATTTTAATAAACACTGGTAACACTTTTAAGTAATTTAATGGGCCGTTTAACATTAGTAATACATTAATAATGAAAGATGAACCCTAGAAAAATACACTTAAAAAAATCACTAATCCTTGCTTCTTTTCTGGATGTGTCATGTTGGGTAATTTATACAGTTTTTTTTTT
>OMNV01027433.1:0-29078 GCA_900303265.1 Brotula barbata | reverse complement strand
ATACAGACGATGAGAGGATACAGAGGATGGAGAGGATAGAGAGGATGGAGAGGATGGAGAGGATACAGAGGATGGAGAGGATAGAGAGGATGGAGAGGATACAGAGGATGGAGAGGATAGAGAGGATGGAGAGGATACAGAGGATGGAGAGGATACAGAGGATGGAGAGGATACAGAGGATGGAGAGGATAGAGAGGATGGAGAGGATACAGAGGATGGAGAGGATACAGAGGATGGAGAGGATGGAGAGGATACAGAGGATGGAGAGGATACAGAGGATGGAGAGGATAGAGAGGATACAGAGGATACAGAGGATGGAGAGGATACAGAGGATGGAGAGGATAGAGAGGATGGAGAGGACACAGAGGATGGAGAGGATACAGAGGATGGAGAGGATAGGGAGGATGGAGAGGACACAGAGGATGGAGAGGATGGAGAGGATACAGAGGATGCTCTTGTCGTTGATCACTTGAAGATGTCCAGGAACACATCTTCACGACCCGTGTGCACTCTGTGGTGAGCTTCTGTTTTCCACTGATGTTTCCTGCCGTTGTACAGCTTACAGCACTGTGCGTGGGTTCTGGTGATGACAGAAGACGAGTAAACGCTGGCCGTCACCTCGTCCCTGACCTGCCTCACTCGGGGAACTTTGGTATGAAATCAAAATAGTCTCAGCGTTTTCACAGATGGTTGTGTATAAAAGTCGCTCCATATTTTTGTATGTATGACTTACCACAACACAAATTCAAATTAAAAAAAATAACATGTTTGTGGATTGTGAAATTTACATTTCACGTACAGATTTACAGGGATAGAGCTCCTAAAAAGATGAGCCCTCTCTTCTTTATCTGCCCGTTCGGTGGGTTTTCCCTGATTTGGCCTGTCATTCTATTAAATAACAACAAACGTGTGTTTCACTGCCACAGAAAGTTAAAAAAAAAAAAAAAAAAGAGATAAATTCTGCAGCTCATCCTCAGCTCTGTTTGTGACACTTTGACTCATCATCACCACATTACAGAATCAACCAACAGCAGAGATTTAATCAAATTAAAGTGCTTCAAACGTACAGGAAGTCTCACGAACGGCCGGAGCCTTTTTACATTCAACGTTAAGACTTTACAATTGCACAAGAGCTGAAAAATAAAACGGTCCGAATGTGTCAGCACGTACAGCACATGGAGGAGGATGGAGGAGCGCGGAGCATGCGACATCATCCTGTGTGGAAAGCTGCGTCAAACCCAGACGAAGCACAAAACCTCAAATATGTCAGCAGCAGTTACAGGATGTCTGAACGATGTATACAAACGCTCAATCCAATCCTCCGGCAGATTAAGTGATTTTTCAAACGTACGGGTGAATTTCATACACACATTACCGCCCCTCCCCAGATGGAACATCAAAGAGCAAATCAAGCCAAAGTATGATGTCAGCTGTGTTAAGAGTTACGGTGAACAGGGCGGCGTAGGTCCAGAGCGGGCGTTGAATCACAGCGGCGCCAACCGGACGACTACGCGGCTACTTCGTTTAAAATAGGAAATCCTATAAAAGTCACAGTCCGGGACTTCACGGTGTTCCCCGTCCGGACGTGCCTTTTCACCAGATTTGCCTTAAGGACCTGCTGGTTTTGCCTCATTATTTACACGGCCTCACGTTCTGTTCCTGTTCTGTTTTTGAAATGCCAAAGGGTCCTAAAAAAATGAAAGCATTGCAGCTTTTCCCGTTTCGTGTAATAATACAATTATTCCTCTCATGCTTGTCAACAGAGGAAATCACTTTGGACTAAACATGGAACAATTCATCTTCACAATATTTAACAGATGAATTGATGATGAGTCAATCTTCAGTTGGGAGTCAGACAATGATACTTCATTCATTCTCAAAGGTCAGGGTTCACTGTCCATATTCTGCTACCGTTGACTGGATGCTCATCACTCTGACCACTGTTTACCTCGTTCATAACTCCAAATAAAGTGGATTTATGGATTCATTAGAGGGCAGCATGGTGGGCTGGCGGTTAGCACTGTTGCCTCCCAGCGAGGAGGCCCTGGTTTTGGGGCCCGGGCTGACCCTGGTCCTTCCTGTGCGGAGTGTACATCTCCTCCTCGCGTCTGCCTGGGTAATCCTTTGGGTACTCTGGTTTCCTCCCACCTCCAAACACATGCAGCTTAGGTGAATTATGGTGAATTAGGTGAGTATCTAAATTGCCCGTAGGTGTGAATGGGGCGTGATTGAGTTGCCTGTCTCTATGCGTCAGCCCCGTGACGGACCGATGACCTGTCCAGGGTGTTCCCTAATTGCCCAACGACTGCTGGGATAGGCTCCGCCCCCACCGCAGCCCTGACATGGATAAATGGGGACAGACTAAGAATTCCTGGACAAAATTAAAACTAGAAATTCCCACTCCCGACGGATAATAAATTTAATAAATCATCATCGTACACGAAGACACGTTGATATGTTGTGACTTTTGTGATGATGTGTTACACTTCCATCGGTTGTTATCTACCAGTGCGAATGTAATGCACTGATTTTACATGAGGTCGTGTCGTCCACGTTTGCCCAGTCTCTTACACGGCCCAGAAGACCTTAGATCCCTTCCTCAAGTCCTCCAAACATAATCCGGCTGTCCTCTCGTGACTTTCATCTTTAATCTTAAAACGTGGATGTAACATGAAGGGGGGAGGGTCTGCTGCTGTCTGAAGCATTAGTCTGACGTTATGATGTGGAAGCAGGACCAGGATCAGTTCAGACCGGATGGAGTCCAGGATTAAGATGCCAACGCGTGGCAGGGGGGCGGACCCAATCAGTGACACGCTGACGATGTCCGACGGGCGGCTCGGCGGAGCGTCGGTCAATCTGACGATGAAGAGCGAGGCGATGCGACGGTTCGTCTTTGCCGTCCTCCTCAGTAGTCCTGCAGATTGTGGTTGTGGTTCTGGTCGTGGTTCTGGGACGTGGGCAAGAGGTGAGTGACGTGGCCGATGCCTTTGGTCACGCCCTCCCTGAACAGAAGCTTGGCCCCCAGTCGGAGGTACTCCGGATGTTTGATGAAGCGGAAGCGAACTACGGCCCGTTCCCCCGTACGCAGCTCTTCCTGCAGTCACACACAGTCGAGTTTAGGGAGCAACGACAAAATGTTGTTCTTAAGTCAAAATCATCGATTTGTCTCATTCAAGACACGCAATTCACAAAGGAAACGTCTCATATACATGAAAGTATTTCAACTCCTGACCTCATTTTTTATACTTGATTTCAAACTCTCAATTTTTCTTTGTTTTAGTTTTTTTTACTTATGCAAGATAATCAAGGTTTTGTTTGAGCACTTTTGCAACAATTTGTAAAAGGATAGATAAGTTTTATCTTATCTTATTTAACTGTTAAATTGAAAATAATTCAAAAAATATAGTGATCATGATTACGTTAACATTTTTTACCCCCTATCATGTAAGAAGGATGAATAATTCCACACTAAGGTATCGTTTGTGTCATTTCAGGCTGAATCTAACACGATCAACACACCTACCTTCCCATGGAGACACTCCACAGTCGCCGTCTGCCTGACGTTGCCAACGTGTATGGTGACCTGTGAGCCCCGGCGGAAGGTCTTAGCGTGGAAGAGGAGGACGATAGCAGCTTCAAACTGACAGCAGATTGTGGGATTCATCTTTGGACTGACCATCACCATGCCCTACAACAAACAATCCAAAGGTTACGCAAGGCTCCAGATGAACTCTCTCTGTGTCCCACAACAGTCCAAAAGCAGCTAACAGCCAAAAATGAATAAAATGACTTAATGGAAGAGAAAACCTCGAGTCTCTCAAGTGGCCACGTTCCCTAAAACAGGATGGCATTCCTCTGCTGCAGCTTTGTGTCTCTACGAACACACTTGCAATAAACTTGCAAGCCACACACTAAGATTGTTGAAATCTCACAGTCAGACCAAGAAACCAAGTATCCACGTACTGCCCCTTCACACACACACACACACACACACACACACATCCAAACTCATGTTCCCTGCACTTGTGTCGCTGTTTATCTAGTACATTTGTCATAAATTGTCCAAGTATCTGGATTAAATCTGATGATGGGACCTGCATCTGCATCATGCTTTCTTGGACCACAAGAGTCTGGCTCAATAGGGGACCCAGGGACTGCCTGAGCACACACCGATTCATTTACATACAGACAGTGTATGAATGTTCCGCATTCGCTCGGCTGACTCTGCTGACCCTGATGTGTTTTCCGGTCACTTCATACTGGAATAAAGGAGCACTCTACATCTGCAGCCGTTCTCCTTCTCTTCCTTTGGAGATTCATTGTGGACAATCTTCATCCATTTATAAAAAGCCTGACATTGATTTGTCTCTGTTCCAGGTACAGGTTCCATTTTCAGTGATGTCAATCATTCCAATCCCACTCCTTCCATTAACTGCTATTGAATGGAAGATTCCAGGTGTTTCGGGGCCACACAGATGCAGCAAAGAGATCGCTAACAAAGCTTATGGTTACTGGCTTTACCGTGAGGCGGATCTGTGGACAGACAGAACCACCACAAAGAGGCTGGCTGGCTGACAAATCTGTAAAGATAAACGGGCCTACCGTAGCAAAAATCTAGCATTCTGAATGTAACGACTGACCTTGCGTAGCAGCGAGCGGTCAAAGTTTCCTAATGCTAGCGTGGCGGCCTGGCCAGCCCTCAGAACCCTGCAGGCCGAGCGGTTCCTCTGGATGCTGCCCACCTTCAGACGTAGGAAACGCCCCTCGTCGGTCGGACCCACGACCAGCCGCTCGCCCTCCCGGCACACCCCGCTGATCCAGGAGACACAGAGCAGCATTGTTATTCTCACAGAAAGATCAACACAAAGTCCTGCCGGACCAGTAAAACCACTGATAAGTTGATAAGGACTACAACACATTTTCAGTTAGTAATTCTATTATTGTTATTATTGCAGTATTAGTATTTTAGTATTAAAAATATTATTTAGTATTATCATTATTATTATTATTATTGCCAACTCGTTTGCGGGTACGCTTAGGAAGTGGAATATACCGGGTTCAAATCACTGTCAGGGACCGTCCGAGTGCACGCTCCAGCACAAATATAACTGCATACCGTGTTAGGTTGTCTTTTAAGGACACCGCAACACACTGTGGACAGTTCAGGGACAGCAGCACATTTTACTGAAACGACATCTGTCATTTTCACACTTTTCAAATTCATCCAGTGGGCCGGGTTGGACCATTTGGCGGGCCAGTTCTGGCCCACCGGCCTTATGTTTGACACCCCTGGTTTAGAGGAATGACTCTCACTGAGGCATAGGGCGAGAGAGGAGCCAGATATTTGAAACTGTCCACCATATCAACTGTCTCTGTGTCCATGAGGTGGGGACATAGGCGTTGTTGTGGCACGTAAACCCTCGGTGCTGTTCTCGTACCGAACGCTAAGACCCTGACAGAGATGTGGGCGGTGCAGGATTTGGGACTGATATGTCTGTCTGTGGATTGTTGGCTGTATGTGTATGAACTGTTTTTGAAGTCATAATAATGATTTATATCATAAATTTAGCATTTGTTCTTGTTTTAGCCTGGCATGATGAGGCAACAAGAGGCCATCTTTGTCCTGCACCAGACTTCCATGTACTTATGAAACCTGGACTTACCTGTACAGGGTTCCTCCAACCACGGTCCCAACATCAGGAACTGAGTAGATCTCGTCCACCTGCAGACACACAGAGAAACGTCAAACAGATGGCTGAGGTACTATGGACGCGTTATGAACACCAACCAGGCCGTGATCACTCTCAGAGACGCTACGTTGAAACACGTACGGCCCAAATGATCAGGTGACAAATGGTGCTAACAAAAAACAACAACAGCGTCTCCGTCTGTCAGTGTGCATCCAGCGCTCAGCCCTGAAACCTACATAGACTCCAGCCTGATTGGTCCGTCAGCAGCAGATGTGACAATTAGACACAGCTGTGTCCAAATGCCACCAAAGCCTCGGCAGCATGTGACGCAGTGTCCCAAACACACAAACTCACGCACACAAGCACCCCAAAACCAATCTCACTGCCTTCACCTGAAACAATAGGATTTAACAGTAATCTTAATTTCAATCAGCATGTTCAAAAAACTGTCCAGTCTTGTTTTATTCATCTCCAAGGTCCAGTCCTTTCTGTCTCCCACAAACCTGGAAACAGTTATTTATGCAGTCATCCTGTTTTGATGACTGTAACTCACTTTACTCGTGTCTCGGCAAACACCACATTTGACTCCTCACATATTCAAACAAAAGAGTGTACATGACCCCAGTCTTAGCTTCACTACACTGGCTACCGCCTTTTAGAATAGATTTTAGGATTCAAATTATTACTTTTAAGGTCTGTGTGGGACTGGCCCGAGTATGTCAAAGACATAGGTCGGTCCCTATTGAAGGTTCCAAGATCTGGACTGAAATCCAAGGGCGACCGGTCCTTTGCCCTGAGGGCCCCGTGGCTGTGGAATGACCTGCCTAAAGAGGTCATGCCAGCTGTATCTCTGTCCTCCTTTAAATCCCCTTTAAAAAAATGTGCTTTTACTTATTCTATTTGCACTTTCTAAATTTATTTTGTATGTTTATTACTTTTATGTTCTTTTCATGAATTTTAATCTATTAATTTTTGCTGTTGTAGAGAGCTGTGTAATTAGGTTCTATACGGTTAAAGCTCCTAATAATAATAATTGTGTTTTTTAACTAAAACTTGCTTTCTAACGTCATATCTGAAATATAATCACATTGATACACCTGTTACACAAACTTAATGGACCAATATATTGATCCGCCTCTGTGGAGATATGTGATTTGACATTTTGATGGACTGGTGTGTGTACGTGGTGTGTGTACGTGGTGTGTGTACGTGGTGCTTCCAGTCCCTCATGAACAGGAGGCCACAGATGGGGCCACCGTGACAGACATCCTAAAATAACACGAAAATAACAGAACAAACACTTACACTCAAATCTCTTTACACACAGAGGAAAAGGAACTCAAACAACATAACAACAACAACAAAGTACGGCTCCAACACAATCTCATTATCACACAGTCTATGATTAGGGATGTTCTACTTCACCTCAAATGGGTCTGTCATAAAATTACATCAACAAAAAATCAACATCCATAAATGCAGGACGTGGATGTTGTGTGCACACTGGTTTGGTGCTGGACCGTGGGAGAATAAATTCACATTCATCTCTCCATTCCTCTTTGAATTCTCCGTTCTCGTGATCAACTTTTCATTTCTTTGCGAACTTTTAGAGCGACACGATGCTACCTGACGCGTGGTGGCAACTTGTTGTCCTCGACGCTACGCTTCGTTTGATTATTGGAAAATTCCCACGCCCCGCCCCCTGCCCCATAATCCCAATGTTTTCTGTCGAGATCCACAAACTGACAACTGAAGCAGAAAGTCAAGGATGAAAGTGAAAGTCAAGGACGGTACGCATCTCAGACACACACACTGCGCAGACACACACGCGCACACACAAGTCGACGAGCGTCGAAGTGGTGGTCAAGGATGATTAATTTGCAGTCTGAAATGTGTGTCAAGCGTGCACACACAAGTTAATCCATGTGAAAAGACACAAAGTCTAATGTGAGACTCAAAGTCTCACAAATCTAATGTGACAGTGTCTGCGGTCCGCACTGATCTGGACCTAGATCCGGGGTTCGCGAAGCCCCTGGCATAGGCAATAACCCCCCCCCACATTTTATGACTGGGACACAGAGTTAAGAGTAGGACTGTTGAGTACTGGTCTGGACTGTAATGAAAATCCTTCCAGTATCACTCCTGTGCTTGAAATCAGAAACACAGGACATCACATTCATGAGCTTTGCTTGCACACCATATTTGATGATGCAGAGACATTGAGACTATATCAGCGATTGTTGAGGTTAAAGGTTACGGTTAGGGATGAATGGATATGGAAATTCTAGGCTGATACCGATGATTAAAATAACAATAATATGATATGAGTGTGGTATACCGTATTTGCCGATAACGCCGATACCGATGTTGAGTCAATAAATCGGTGCATCTAGTTAGGGTTATGGCTACAACTAGGTTGAAATTACATGTATTATTATGACTAACAATAGTTGTAGTGGTATTATATTACTGTCTGAAAAAAGAGTTATAAGAACCCAAAAAACATTTGTAATTGAATAGAATAACAAAAGTAGTAATTGTGTTTTCATAGCAAAAATGAAAAAACTGAACTTGCCAATTCTGACTATTTTGTGTAAACGCTGTCAGTGAATTCTAGTACATATCTTCCGGGGCCGCTGCTCTCAGAGTGATCCTGAACTGTCTAAAGAGTCAAAGCAGGCTCAGTTAGAGATTCTCTGAATCAACTGAGAGACCACGCCTTTGTTTTGTGCCTTTCCCATGACAGAAAAGCTGAAAACTGCATATTTGGATTATCAATGCATATATTACCATTGTGAATGAACACATGGTAGAACTGATGTATTGCTGCTGCAGGGGAGGTTTCAAAAAAGAAAAAATAGGATGATTATTATTCTATATATTGACTTGGAGAGGCAGAGAGAGAGAGAGAGAGAGAGAGAGAGAGAGAGAGCAAAAGTACAAATGCATTCAATTGGAAAATGGTTCTTTTCTTACTCTATCTCCTCCCATCATTTTCCTTGTCTGTCATTAATTTTACCTCCTTCTATCCAACAGCTTGATGGTCCATCCCGTATCTCCATCATCTTCCTGTCCGGTCATATACCTCCATCTCAAAAACGACATTACTGACATGGGAGTACCTGGAACTCAGTGAGCTGCTGCATCAGCTCCTCCTGGTCCTTGCTGTTGCTGAGGGGAGGCAGGATGTTGAGGAACACCTTCAGCAGATCCAGACTTTCTCCAGACACACTGGACACGGGGAAGATGGGCGTGATGCTGCACAGACACACACACAATGGAAATTGATGGTTGCAGAGAGCGTCAGGTATATACTGTGGAAATTCAAATTAGTACAGACTGAGTAAACTGTATACATACATACACATACATAAACACACATACAGTATATATACATATGGTATATATATATACAGTGTCTATAAGATTACCCCAGAAATACCTTGCAGATTGCGTGAACTGCTGTGCGGCTGTGACTGCATCGTCTGGATTGGACACCACCATGGGCACTTTGTTGCATCCCGGCTGTTTCAAGACACGCTCCAGCTGCCGGACTGTTCGCTCCACAGTTCCATGCGAACACAAGTCCACCTTACTGACCACAATGAAGATGGGCACCTTCAGGGCCATGGCCAGGCCCAGGTGCTCGCGTGTGGTACCAGCTGGGAATGACAAGAGAGGAAGCGAGTGATTGGTTTTATGAATGGAGGCACCATACAACATCTGAAAAGTCCTGAACTCATCTTTGGCCTCCAGGTGGCTGTTGGATGCACGGGTAATGGGCTTCCTGAATAAAAAGACAGAGCTCTAAATTTCCTGAAGTACAACTATGACTGTGTTTATGCGATCCTCGTAAGATACTGTTTCCTAGTAGGTAAATAGTACTCACAACATGCCATGGACTCATTTCCAACGTTAGCAGTATAAAACATTTCCGACATCTTGAGTATTATGAAAAAATTCATGTTCCCCACTGGTAATTACAACTTCATATATCTTCGTTACTTCATAACTATGTATTTCTGACAGCAAGTGCAGGTACGGAAGCCCCGAGAGGCAAGCAAAAAAGGGTTTTTCATATACACTATTTCATGCTGTAGTACCCATTTTGGCCACAGGGTGGCCGCTGAAAACTTTTCTTCGTAACATGTTTGTTGCGGTAGTACAGATTTCGGCCACAAGAGGGTACCACTACCCAATGTGTGATTTTAGCATGGTTCGTGTCTTTCTTTAGGGTAGGAATCTATTTCGTATAGTTCTGTATCTTTCTTTAAAAAGAACAAGAACATAGTATTTCATAGCTAACTAGTGAGGTTAAATCACAGCAGCCCATAGGCAGGAATACGCCGCATATCTACTTATTATTTTTTAGACGCTATTGCGTGTAGCCATTATTAAATCTCCTGTGATGTACATCTCCGTTACATTGTTGGAGAGGCTATGACGTTACTTAATGGCAACTTTGAGGATGTCGCTCAATATCGTGAATACCACTGTCAATAGCAACTTGATAAAACTAAATTAATGACTTGACACTCGACTTGGAAGTTTAAGACTAGTGATTTGACGTGGGAAACAATGACACGTGTGACTTGTTTGCATTCATTTCACGTTTTCAGTTTAGACGTAAACGGCAAAACAAGTGTGAGTGACGTTTTCAGCGTCTCGATCTGAAAGCGTCAAATAATATCTACAATATGATCAAACAATAATAACCCACAATATTACGATTCGGCATATTTAAACAAAATAAACGACAACCACCCCCAGCCAGAGTCCATACAAGCCTAACTAATGTGTTGTCACAAGTTAGGTTGCCAAAACTAGGAAAATAACAGCTTAAATCCCCAAGGAGCTGCGTTAGCATTAGCAACGGTTACGTCCTGAGAGTATGCCGTCAGCTAACGTCATAGTTCTCTACAACAATGTAACGAAGATGTGCATCACAGGTCATTTAGTAATGCACTGCACACGTGTTGGATAGTGGTACCCTCTTGTGGCCGAAATTGGTACTAATGAATCAAACACTTTTGCTTGCCTTTCGGGGGATAATAAAATGACAAAAAAAAAAGTTTTTAACGGCCATCCTGTGGCCAAAATGGGTACTACAGCATGAAACATAAAAAAAATTGGCCTATCTGAAAAACTTTTTTTACTTGCCTCTCATGGCTTCCGTATGTAGGCCACGTTACAGTCACATTCAGTTTCCACTGCCTGCACAGCCCCCCTTAACATTTAGACCCTTACTTTGCTGAGAGTACCAGTCCCTGCTCTGCCACAAGCTGCTATCTTCAGAATATCTTCATTTTTCTTCTTTTTTTTTTTTAATAGATTCCCCCTGTCATTTTTTAGAAGTCCTCCACCAGGCACCATCTGCTCGTAAGTATGCCAAATGCTGCAGAGCACCGCAGGTGACAGAACGTAGGTCGGTGAACTGCAGCAGCCGCCAACACCGTGTTGACTACAACAAACCTACACCTTCTAACCGTTAAACTGAAAATGATATGGTATGAAATTTAAATAACCTGTGTGTTTACAGAGCACGTTGTGGATTTGACTTTACACATCACAAATCTAAGACCAAATGAATGACACGTTTGTGGATTGTGAAATATACATTAGTGGACTTTCTTCTGTGTGTTATAGCTCTTAAAAAGTCAACCGTCAGCGGTTGAGGCTTTGCTTGCACGCTTTCACCTTGCACGAAAGCAAATCAGTTTCTCTCTGCCCTCTTAGGCCAGTCCCCGACATCTAAATAACAAGTGCCAGGCACTGTAATGCGCCTGCAGTGCTTTGAAGGACTTGATATGCCCCATATCAAATCAAGCCTCCTCAGCACACTGGACCCCTCCACCTGATTATTGTCCCTGCTGCTCCACCAGAGATGGAATGACCCCCTCCCTCCACCACAGTCCTGTCCCACCTGGAGAGGAAGGGAACCTATGACAGGATGCTGTTGATCGTTGATTTGTTATCGTAACACAGCTCCTCCATTTGCCTCTAGATCCTTAATACCATTATACGCCAGTAAAGTCTGTTCCAGTTTGGTTCTGACTGCTCACTTACTATTATGTCATGTGAACTGTGGTGTGATGGCCCCTCACCTATGCCTGTGTTGGCGCTCACCACCAACATAGCAAAGTCAGGGCAGTAGCTGGTGAGGCCGAAGATGGTTGTCTTCAGGTACTTGTGGTGGCCAGCCAAGTCAATGAAAGTAATCATCTTGGAGGAGCTCTCACAGATCTCCTCCGCTGTGCGAGACTCGCTGTAGTTTACAACCTGGAAAAACCAGGAACGAGCTCGCGTTACATTTACAGCTTACTATAAATAAAGACTCACAAGTCCTGCTGGCAGCCCCAAGAGCTGGGGTGGGAAACTATTTTCACTCTGGAGTTCATGAGAAACTCACACTCGTATCAAAAGCCAAACCAATCATGTCGCATCTCATAATCCTATTAGATTATTGATAAACTTTGTCATTTCTTAAGCTTTTTCCAAGTGGCTTTTAAAAGATATATTGCTAACATTCGGATCTATCTTTACCTCTAGAAATGCAAAATTTCAGCTTCAATATTTCAAAAGGTTCTTGCTCAGCTAACCACCATTCAGCGCTCTGCAAAAAGCTGCTCTAATAGCTGCACGGCCTCAGTGTGTTCACCTCTCCCTTGCTGTTGAAGCCCAGGATCTCAAAGCTGATGCTCGAGGTCCGACCGGTCTGGATCTCATGCAGATGCCTGAAGAGGTTGAGTCTGGCTCGACCTCGGCCGTTGTCCAGCTCTCCCTGCGTCAGAACACCCAGTAGGGTGGATTTCCCAGAGTCCACGTTACCCAACACCGCCACACGCAGGTCCAGGAACTGGAGAAGAAGACAAACCACATTTATAGAGGAAACACATTCAGCTCTGAAGGTATCACCACTCACATTTTAATGAAGAGTTCATCTCCAACATCAGACATTATCTAAAAGGGCAGTGAGTCTCTTCAGTCTTTTTAAAACTAACCGTGTTCTCTGTTAGGAAAAAAGAAGAAAACCCTTCAGATCATTTCTTTCTGTCACATGTTGGTGTCCGGAACAATGCCCCATCTCCCTAAACCTGTCCTGATTGTGTCGACTGCTTTCTTGGTTTTCCCAGTTCCCCACGATTAGGTGGAAAGGATGGCGGTCACAGCGAGAGAGGAGGAGTTCCTGTTCCTGCTATAACACATCTAACACTGTCAGTGAATTCTGATTGGTACAGTTTACAGGACCGTTCTCTACTGTTGAGTGAATAAAAAAAAAAAACACACTGCTAAAACAGATCCGCCAGGATGCGAGTTAAGAAAGCCAAGAATGTCTTCATCTGGGCTGACTGTCACCAGTGTTGTGTGAAGGAACAACACAAACCTCTTTTTGTGCTGTAACATTGCTGAACTGTTACTCAGTTGTTGGTTTACTTGGTTTTCTAATCTAGAAGTGTAGCCCACGTATTCAGAGGAGAAGAAACCCTGTTTTAGATTCTGTCCAATTCAATACTGGACTTTTTCAGTACCCGCCCCTTTACTGAGGTAATGCATCATGGATCATGCATTTTGAAGTGTCCTGGTAGCCAGTTTGAAAAGTTTACACCAAAGAACAGATAGTTGTCGGAAAACAGGCTGAATAAAAGTGACATTTTGAGAGGTCATAAACAGTACAATTAATGCATGTTACAGTAAATGTATTTAAAGAGAAAAAAATCCTCCAAAAGTAACCAGGTTTCACACTACATGTATCAAAGAGGCATGGCAGAGAATAAGCTAGATAATAAAATGAATACTGTTTTGTTACATTTAACTCGGTTGTGATTTCCCCCTTTTTCAATGCAAGTTTAGAATTCTTCCAATGGAAATCACTGATGAATATAAACAAGAATATCTAAGACAGACATGTTGGAGGGACGACTAGAATCATCATACTGCTGCGATTGTATGCATCAAAGGGTTAAATCAAGCACTTATGAAGCATTTTACCAACTTAAAACATCAAGATGTACATTGTGCGATATGGCCTTGCATTATAGCACGAACGCTCACACACGTTCACCTTCCGCTTCTTACCTGCTGATCATCTGGAACTTTTCGGACGAGCACCTCTGCAATTTTCCGGCTGTTTCTGTCGGAGTCGTAGTCTACCTCTCTTTCGCGGAGCAGAGTGATGTCAGCACCGACTCTGGCAAAGACACTGTAAGTTAGGATAGTCTTGCAGAGATGGAAACACAAGAGAACAAGAACTGACAATGCCACTGAAGGTTAGAAAATAACAAAGCAACGGTAAAACAATATTGACATTTCTACCCAGGGTTGGGCCGCGCACAGGGTTCTTACAGGTACGTACTGTGGCTCGGCTAAGTCCCCACTAACCCTGCACACGGGTCTCCCAAAATGACAATTTTACATCATTTAGTTAACATTATACACAATACATTATTTACACACCATTCGAAAAATGTCTGGTTGGCCAGCCACACATACATAAATCTAACTGTGTGTGTGTGTGTGTGTGTATATATGTTGTTAGCCAAACAATAATGTTCTTGTGTGTCATCCCAGCAGCTCTGTTACAGACACAGTGAGATAAAACATGATCGGATGGGATGAACACTGCCACCGCTGGAAGGATCATACCATGTATGTACAGACAAAGTGTGTGTACCTCCTGACGCCATTTTAAGACTGATTTACTGACTTCCACTCAACCACTGGTTTTACTTGAGTTTCGTCATAACTTAACAAATTGCTGCCACTTCAAGAGCAAATGAGTCAAATAGTGTTTCTTCTTATGGACTTATGGGCTGCCAAGCGACAGAGTAGCAGCTACACTGATCATTTCAAGGAGGAGAAGCTCATTTAGAACACTGGTTATCACCTTGTCAGAGTTCTGATCCATATTATATGTGGGCCCTTGGCTATAGCAGCTGTATGCATTCATACTGTTTTTGTGCATCCTGTGGTAGTAGCTAGCTAGTTAACATTCCCCGCGGTTTAGCACGAGTTTTTTTCTGTTGCGTTTTTCATAAATAATGTATTTTTTAAACATTTTCTTCAATGGTTTCTCTCTGTGAAAATTGAGCCTATATAATTATAAATTACCTGGCTGTCCACAGCAAGACCAGCTAGATGCAGATCAACCCTCGCTGCCTGATCCACAGGTATGAATTGAGCAGCTGTGGTCTTCTTGCTTTGATTAGGTTTTGTCATATTTTCTGCGCCTCCGATAAGACACTTTTAAGGATGGTTGTGTGGAGAAATCAGTTCAAACAACCTAGCTAACAAGAATTCATTCAAAAAACGCATTGCGTAGCACGATGTTAAACAAGAGAGTAACATTGGCTAACTAGCTACCACCTCTTGGGCCACAGGCTTCACCTGACCGGGCTAAAGCTCCAATTCTTTGTTTTTGAGGAGAGAGTTACTTCATTTTCATATGAATTCCAATAAGGTGGCCTCGAACCCAAATCAATGAGTAGATAACACTCCAAGAGAGATTTCCTACTTCAGGGTTCAAAGTGTGATCATTTAGTTCCACTGCAACTCCTAAGTCTGTCCACAGGGGGCAGAGCAGAGCAGCGACCGCGATAACCTTTTTTCCTTCCCCCATTTCCCCCCCGTGCCTTGTGCGTAAATGTGCACGATGTGCATTGTTTCTCACTACCAAGTGACCTACTTCTCTGCCATCCGTTTTAGGGTCTTGAGGGAAGCTTTCATGTCACTTTCCGTCAGGCCAACCAGCAGGCCGTTGTCTTCCACTCCGATCTGGTAGACCGCCTCGCCGCGGCCCTCCTGCAGACGCCATTTTAGCTGCGTGGCCAGATGCTCAAAACGATACTGCGTGGGGTTAACCAGCTTTAACTACAACGACAACCAAGAGGGAGATTTATGGTTAAATGTCCCGGTTGGTAGTTTATACTAGTGTGATAAAATAATAACGAATATACAGACACCGGACTGAAACCTATTATAAAAATATTCTTATGACACCAATTCTCACATTCCAATGGTTGTATGAAGTACTTATTTTTATAAATGATTTCAGTGTGTCATTTAAAGAATGTAAACCCACCTGTGGTAAGTGAAGAATCCTATTCTGTTCTTACTGCAACCATTGGAATGTGAACATTTGTGACGTGAACATCTGAAAATCTCCGATCGGATCTCAGATTGTGCGTGTTGCACTTCAACGTGTCCCATTGGGTCTGCAGGCTTTCTGATCTTCTAACTTTGAGTGCAGGTGGTCAAAAGCTTACTCACAAATGCATGTAAAGCACTGCTGTAGTGAGGGGAGAGAGAGAGAGAGCCACTTACCTTATACTCGATATTTCCCTCTTCAGCCTGGAAAAAGACAAGACAGCCGAGAGGAAGAAGAACAAAGAAGAAATATGTTACTAATATCACATATCAGTGTTAACTCTGCTGTCTGGCTACTGGCATGGATTAAACTGTTATCATTTAATTTTCCTATTTGTTGAATTCATAATTCTCTGTCTATAAAACCCACCCTCATGTTTTCATAATTGATCTGTTCTTGTCCCACAGTGTTTTTTTTCATTGTTCCGATGAAGAGGGAACAGCAGTCTGTGCTGTACAATAGGCTAAACGTGCCTCAGGTTTGTCTGTTCTGCCCCGGGTCTCTCGTTAGGACGCAAACGTCAAACTGTTCCTCCAAGTTTCTGGAGCAGTCACTGAGCCATAATGAAGCTTGACTGACTGTTTCTCAGTGAGACAAAGTACAAAGTCGGGGGATGAATCCACCACACGAGTCTTCCCTTACGGTCTACAGCTATAATGTGGAATGGATTGATAAACATATCAGTTATAAGGACATTATGATCATTAATTTAACACGTTTTAGTTGTAATTTATTGTCTTTTTAACCTCTTTGTTTGTGTTTATTTCCTTTATCAGAGCTGGAAACCCGGTGATGTACTCTACATGTCCAGCTGCACACTTTGAAGAACTTTTAGTGTGTGTGTGCTCGTCCATTTCTTCAACGGTTGCTAACCAAGTATCAAGTATTCATTCCTGTCATGTTACGTGGACCCGAGAGGATGTCTGAAGACGGACAGTACGTGAACATCGACGTGTCCCTCTAATGATGTAATGTGTATAGATTGTCTATCAATCTGCAGTGCCTCTCCAGGTCCAGGTCTTAGATTCAGCATGGTACTGTCAGGGACCAAGATGTGTCTCTGTAACAAATGCAGGTCTTTCTGGGGGATCCTAAGACCCAGGATCGACAGTATTCTGGTCCAGCAGGATGCTGACAGGTTTTGTATTTGATAAACTTAATGATGTATTTAGGAATGGATGGATGTCACATGACGAGCACCTCCCATTCTAAGACATTTTTATTCTTGTATCTGGTGCATACACTGTTTATTAACTAATACTACGGTTAATCGACTACTGTGGTCTCTGTATGTTCTACAGTTAGACACGTTTTATCAAACTAAACAGATAAAAACAACACTGTGATTAGCTGCTTTTCACTGGGCTTGTTGTCAAAATGTGTTGTGGTTAGCCGGCTAACGTTGGAGCTAAGCGGAAGGACGGTTAGCTACCTCCGGCGGTAAATATGGAGGCGGTGTTTTGTTGTTCCTGGCTGCCTTTTTATTCCTTCTTCTTCGGCCTCTTTTCCCTCTTTTCGTTCGGGACCTTTTGGACATTTTCTTTCCTGAGCCGTGAGCGTGTCTGTTCTGTCCGGGCGACGCTGCGCCACTTTCGACCAAATCCACCATTGCTCGGTCCGGTCCGGTCCGGTCCGGTTCGGTTCGGCACAGGAGGAGCAGTCGGGATGAGCCGGATCACTCTAATGATGGGACCACATGGCTGTTCGTTCTAACACGGCATTTCTACAAACACACTAAACCCACGGCCTGCACTGGAGACACACAGGATGCTCTCCTCAGCATCACCGTCATCTCACAGGTTCTCAACGCGAGAGGCGCGCACCCTAGAGGAGTCTCAGCCTTCTACTTGCTGTGAACGTCAAGAACAGTTGTAAATATAATTATAAAATTATAAAAGAAATGATACTGGTATATATTGGTTTCTGTTTCAATTCTGTTTTTGGTAATTATAGTTACATATAATTATATTAAGTATAAATTAAGTATGTTTGAATATAGTTCAGTAAAGTGAAACACTTATATATATTTTTGAGTTGAGTACTTTTTGTTCAATTCATATTTTTGTACCTGTGTTCTCTTGTATTTTCATATCCACATATCTGTCCATATACCCAGAAGTGTCCACATATCAGTATCTGAGAGGCATATAGAGTGTATATAGTCTGTGTGTATAGTTTGATAATTCAGTCTATCTATATATTTTATTATGCCAGTACCTTTTGAGTACCTGTAACATGGGAATTTCCATGGTGGGGGATGAAGTGGGTGAAGTTTTTCTTTATCATATACACAGAAAAAGGAAGTAAAGAGTACATTCGACAACATAACTGTAAATACATTATTAGCATCCAGAAACATGTGGATGTTGCTCTGACATTTTGATGCAAAGTGATTGTACACCCAGCGCACTGAGGTCACTGTGTTTTAAAAACATTTATTACAAACATTATTACTGCAGTAATAAACAGTGTTGTATCTGAAATACAAAAATGATTGTTCTAATCTGTTCAGATGTATAAAATGGTATTTTTGACAGATAGAAGGCCCAAGACAAAGCTGCAAACAGGTTCCATGACAGACAATCAAACGGGGGACAGTGCAGGTTTTGTGTTGTAAGTGTTGCACTGTAAGGAACCACGGAGCACATATATTGATATTTATGATATACATGTGGTTACCTCGGCTGTCGGTGTGTGAATGTGTGTATGAATGGGTTAATGTGAGGCAAACATTGTAAAGTGCTTTGAGTGGTCTCCAGACTAGAAAAGTGCTGTGGAAATGCAGTCCATTTACCATTCCATTTACATAAGTTTGATATTTACATCCACTGCTTTCTATCTGTCCCACTCTCTTGCTCTCTCTTACTCATACACACACACACACACACTTCATCTTTCAGTGGCAATGCTACTGTTTGGAGAAGTCAATTCTATTCTCTAGTCCAGGATCTGTTAAACTAGAACGTTTGGGAGATTCCTTTAATGAAACTTACCGTGCTGAAATGTCTTTCTACCCCAGAGACTGCACGTATCTTGTTTTTTTCATCCCCTCATTGGGTCCCATCTCAGTTTGAAGTATTTTATCGCTTTGAGTTTACATGATACAGATTTCATCACATCTTAATGTGGGATTACGAATCTAAGAGCCCCACGTCCCCGAGTGCTCCCACATAAGCACCACCTCTCCATCCATCCATCCTTCAAGCTCTCTGGACAAGAAGTGTTTAGTTGCTGTGAAATATAATGCGCTCCGTGTTGGCTAGCAAGCAAGTGTAGTACTCTTAAATATTCGGTAATTGTAGAAAAGATAGGGATGGTTTGATAATGGTCTTTCAAAAGTAAATATAAAAAAAGTTGACATCTGATCGAAGTTGCGTTGAAGTTGTTGAATTTAGGTGCGAATTTCAACAATGATTGATTCAACATTTTGAATCTACATCATGGACTCATGGATTCACTGAAATTAACATTGATGCTTTGACGTTGATTTATCATTAATTGAGTGATTGTCTGGAGCGCTGCTTCTAAAATTCAAAACACACACTGATATGCTGCTGTCATTTCCAAACTGAATAGCAGCCTTTTGAATAATGTAGACAACAAATAAAGAATTAGCCAAAATATTTTTTTATTAATTATAATGATTATAACTAAATATACAGGATAAAAATAGTGTGCCTTAAAGTATTTATGAATTTTCGTGTAAACAGCAGTTTCACGCTACAATTTGTAACTGCGCATTGCCTGCGCAGCTGTGATGCTTCTGAAGTCGCTCTCGAATGGCATTCTGGGAAACAACAAGTTGGCGGCACGTTCAAATGCCCAACAGATACACCGAATACGAAACAAAATCAAATGCTAAAAACGAGCAGAATAATCCGCCGGTCGCGTACTGAAACACACACAGTGGTTGAACGCGGGTCGTCATGGCGGAAAGGTGGAGAAAACCGGAGCCACGGTCCCGTCTGACGGTCTCTACGCCACAAAAACAACGACCAGCGACGAGAAGAAGCTGCAGAAAGACTCAAGAGCCGCTAGCAGCCGACTCCCCGAACGCATCACAGCCCGGTCAGTACCTCTCAGCAGCCCTCGGCCCACGACACTGGTCACATTTAAACACACTACACGTGGATCGGTAACATTTTACAGCATATTTATTATTTCACAAAGTGGATAAAGCCGAGATCTTGGTTGGCATTCTCTCTTTCTCAGCTGTCATTTGCTGCCATTTGCTGCCATTGAAGATTTAATAGTCACATATTTTCATAACTTGAGTTCGCCTCTTATCTGATCAGTTGTGCAGCCCTAGTGAAAGATCATGAACAAGTTGGGATAATTGTTTTCACATCAAACAAGGGCAATTTATTAAGTGCATATATGCACAGGCATCTATAGGAATGATAATAATAAACAACTTTATTTATGTAGCTTATATACAGCTGCAGTTATAAAATGCTTCACAAGACAAAATGAAACACATTAAAACACTTATACAGATATACAATCTGTTGTAGAGTAACATTGATCTCTAAAAGGAATGAAATAAAACAATCAATTATGTATGATAATATGATTTAAGAAGCGACTTAAAAGTCAAAAGTGAATTTAGGTCCCAGGTCATGAGAAAGAACGCTCATAAAAATGTGTCTTTATAAAGGATTTAAAGGAGGATAAGGAGCTCGTCAGTCTGATCTCCTCAGTCCTTGGGATAACTAGAGATAAAGACATTGCCGTTTTACATAAAGTGCCAATTGTTCTCCAGTGCGATGAATCCAGATTCCAGTCTAAAGAATTGAATGTGTTTGTTCTCTCTCAGATTTCAAGACTCCAACACGATTACAGAACGCCAAATTTGGCTGGAGTTCCGATGGAGATTCTCCGCACAACAACTCGGGTTTACAGCAAGACATCATTTGGGATGCAACTTCACCCTCACCAAACCGACCAGGTAAATCCCAAATTGTTTGTCCTGCATAAGAGATTTTCTTCCTTTTAGGAGCTGAATGTTAGTTTTTGGGTCATTTCCAACCTTAGGCCTTTTTTCCAACCTTTTTTGACCACTGAAATGCTGACACTCAAGCACTCAAATTTCTCTTTGTCTTGGCGGTCCACCAGGCCTGTTCTATTGTCGGGGAAACACTGATAGGCCATTATTTTCAACACTTGTAGTGTTTGCATGGTTGAGATAATAGTGAAGAACATCTCCTTAGAAGGAAGAAGATTCTCCTCAAGTGTCTTAAGCAACCAGACGTCAAAATCTGTCAGGATTTTAAAACTCCTGTAGTCAGGCCCCATCTTTAGTGTAACCATTTCCAACTGTAATATGTGCTTCTGTCGCGTGCGTGTGCTTCTGTGCTTTTGTGTGTGTGTGTGTATGTGTGTGTATGTGATTATGTGAGTCATAAGACCGCATCAGACTACCTGCGCCGGTCAGCAATTGGAGCTGACCCATTCAAAATTTCTGCAGAAATGTTCAATTTTTTGTTTCAGAATCTTAACTGCTCCGGTATTATTTCCCTCTCAGGTAGAAGAGGCAAAACACATCCCAAGTTTGCCGCTGAAATGAACATATCGGATATTGTCAGCCGGATTGCTCCCAAGGTTTGTTACATAAATTGCTTATATTGATAAGCAAAGACAAAGAGGAGTGTGAGATACCAATACAAACATGGTGTGATTGAATAGAAATTTCATATGGAACAAATGTACTACTCAGTTAATCATTATTTTTTAAGAAGAAATGTCCTAATGTGCTGGTCACTCTTTTCTCTCTCATAAGAAATGAGTGAACTATCTTTATCAGAGATCACTTAAATCTTTGGATACTGGTATAATTTGTTATGCCTCAACATTAAGGGCCATATTCATGAACAAATACTGCCAAAAGAACAAATTCTTATTTTAAAATGTGCTTTTAATACCGTCTTTATTGCTTTTCAATAAAGAACAACCAAATACTGTACATATCCACTCATTACAAGACCAGACTTTAACATTAATAAGACACAAAAAAGACCAGAGGAGACAAAAAAAAACACATGCTAATTCAGTCTCTCCTTCAGACGGTAAGTTCATTATCTACTGGCTTATATTACTGATATTCAAATTAATGCCAGTATTTTTTCAAAATTTGTATTTTCAATATACTTCATAAAAGGATCCTATATCTTTTTAAACCTCTCCGCTTTAATAGAATAGGTATATGTCTGTATGGATAGACCTGTAAATAATTCTTTTAACCGCTGACCTATATTTTCTATTTACAATTATCATCTGTTTTGTATGGAAGCCCTGAGAGGTACTCAGAAAAATGAACGTATTTGAGAAAAAAAAGTTTGTTTGCCTTTCAGGAGTAACAAACCGACAAAAAAAAGTTTTCAGCGGCCACCTGTGGCCAAAATGGGTACTACAACAACAAACACTAAATGAGCGTATCAGAAAAACTTTACTGTAGAATTTTGACGTCTGAAGATGAGACTGAAGAAAAAAAAAGTACAGAGGCTCCTGGACTCCTTGTGGTGTTATTTTTTTCTTTACAGTTCATTTCTACAGTGCCTTATTATTCCCCACAATTAATTTAGCAATAAATTTGGACTTTCGTAGGCCAGTGTCAATTTCTCTGTCTACATTGTCCTCCATACATGCGTTACGTCATTGACATGTCAATTGTAATTTGTTGTGACTTACAACATGGTCATAGATAACGCAACAGTAATGGGATTCCACTGCACTAATCAGGTTTGATTAGATCTTCATCGTTTGATTAAGTATCTATCTAATCCAACCCACGGTGACTTTATGAATGATCTGGGATCACTACGGTGGAGAGATTTAGCACGATGACCGGTCACATACGTTGGCAACTACACCACTCGTCGGTTCTTTCCTTTATCATAATATTTTATCATAACATTTTTAAAAGTTTAAGTAAAAATATTATTTGTTGTTAATCACCTCTTTGATCTGAAATTGGTAAAAGTGTCACAATTAAGAGCGGTAATCTTCCATAAAACAATGCAGTGAGCATTTTGTCGTACAGGTATCCCTTGCCATTTGCTGATTTTCCATTCGATAGAACACAAACTCTTTATGAGTTATGATATAGGAAAGAGATGGTGAAGCATCTACAGGTACATGGGCGAGTTATTTGAGAATCGAGTACATTGGAGCCCCTCGGGAACACATTCCTAACCCCTACGAATGGGAAGGGATTCCTGTATTTTGTTGTATCATTACCTAGGCAGCACAGTGGAGTAGTAGTTAGCACTGATTCCCTGCAGCAAGAAGTAAATGCTTTCAAGTGGAGTTTGCATGTTCTCTCTGTGTCTGCGTGGGTTTCCTCCACGTGCTCTGGTTTCACCACCCACAAAAACATGTAGGTTAGTTTAATCACTCCTGCCGTTGCCCCTGACCAAGACATCTAAGTGGAAGATCTGGAGTTGGTCTCCGAGCGCCGCTGTTTGTGTGTTTGCATGTGCGTCCTCATAGTGGGACGGGTTAAATCCAGAGAAATCAAGAGGATGAACACCAACGTACCGACCTCTCTTTCTTTCTTGTTTCTGCAGCATGGCAGACCCAGAGTTGAAGAGCCAACTTTACAGCAGTGGATCGGAGATAGTGCTGCATTTCTATGCACTCCAGATGTTCCTCTGCTACCACCCAAGAAGAAATCCCCACGGTATCTTAAAATGCCTGAATGCTGCCTGTGCTTTGTCTTGACATCATGCTGCCATTTTGATAAAACCTTTGAGCAAAGATCATCATAGAACACCAAACCAAAATGGTTTCTGATGCTGTGGTGTGAATGTGCCTAAATTCACGAATGACTATGTCCTGATCAGAGGTGTTGGTCATCCTGTCCACTTCTTTGTCACTGTAGATTTAAGGATGTTTAGATGTGTGTAGTGAACAGTATATTTGAATTGTCCAGTTGTTTACATCTTCTTAACTAGAAGTGTGACATGGTTATAATATGCAGCAACCTGAGGTCTGAGGTACATCATATTGGTGCACACTGCATTGCCTTATATTGATTTGTATTGCGTTACAGTTCCCACTTACTTATCTTTTAGGCCTGCTGATTAAGAGCGCAATCATTCCATCAAGTTATTTGGTGACATTTTACTTCATAATTCCACATAAACTCACTGGACATTCATGCTCTTTCCATGTATTGTGTAGATTTCAGGCTTGGCAGTTCATTCACTGTATTTCAGGTAGAAATGCTAGCAATAATGCACTGTTTTTGAAACAGGATTGTGTTCTAGTTTTACACCACAGAGTAGTGAATTCCCTTTTAAAAAAACATCAGGGCAAATCCAATTTTCAAAAACGGAACTGTTTTATTTTGGCACAGGTTAAACGGAGTTGGAGTGGATCTTTTGAAAATGGCCAGACAGTTTGACCTGGTTTGTCAAGATGAAGGAGAAGCTGAAGATCCTCATCAAAGCTTGGAGCTTCTTTCAGGGGACATCTTGAATTTGGAAAATGAGGACATTTCACCATTGGCTCATGAAAACCCTCAACCACCTGTGAGTGCAACCGGAGTGAGAGATCTCCATCTGGATATGGATCAGGAGGATGATTTGGATTTTCTTTTCGATGGACCAACCGAACATTTGAGCAGAAATTTAAGTCAGTGTTCCTTAACGGAGGCTACACAAGTGAAAAATCCTAGTGTACCCTCCGAAGATGTTCCTGGAAAACCCTTTGTTCCCCTCCATTGTCCGAAGTCGGACATTTCAGCAACAGATGATTTTGAGGACGACTGGGAAAATGACGATTTTCTAAATGATTCCTTAGTTATTGAGATGACGCAAAATCCTCAGAAATTTGTTCAGCCAAAGTACTGTTCAACCCAGATACCATCCTCTGGAACACAGTCTGAAAGTGACAATACAGGCGCTGGTAAACACAGACCAGCAGCTGTGTCTAATGTGGAAAAGGAGAATATGAATCAAAACACAACCTCCAAACTGGAACCAAAGCCTGATTTATTATTGAAAAATATCACAGCAGACACATTAGCAAACTTGAAGTCTTTCTCAAATGTCCGTGTATGTGCATCAGAAAAAGAGACGATGAAAAGTGTTTCATCCAGTAAGGGAGCTTCAACTGAGTCAAGTACAAGGCAAATGAATTACTCTCATACACTCAAGTCAGACCCGCAATCACAGTTCCATCAGAGGACATCAGCCATTAACTCGAGTGCAACCTCTTCTATTGCCTCAAACACATTAGCTGTGAAAACAACAAACACTTCTGTTCAGCCATCTGCACCTCAGGCACTTTCCACCTCTAAGGCTGCTG
This sequence comes from Brotula barbata, assembly GCA_900303265.1. NCBI lineage: Eukaryota > Metazoa > Chordata > Actinopteri > Ophidiiformes > Ophidiidae > Brotula > Brotula barbata. The sequence goes on along the minus strand of OMNV01027433.1, from coordinate 3,935 downwards.
AATGCAAGTTACCTGCTGGCCCCACTCCACTAACCACCAGTGACTTCCAGGAGGAAAACTTGGACTCTTTCTTCTTGTCAGATTCTGTTTGGGACGACGAGGACGATGACAACCTGCTGTGTGAGATGTGTGAAAGTGTGGAGAGCCAAATCCAGAGTGCAGAGAACCGTCCCATTAAAGAAGCCCCGCCAGTCAGTGGTTCGCTTGACCAGAGACCAGTGCTGACACCCTCCAACAGAGCCTGGGACAACAACAACATACAGACCGAGGACAAACGGCTGAAAAATCAATCAGCCACCACGCCACCTGCAGGAAACACCTTCAAACATCAGAACCAGTTTAACGCAAAGGGGTCAAACAATCCCGCTCTTGCAGCTCCCAGCAAAGGTAAGGACACACACACACACACACACACATGTCGGTAGGTAGTAGCCCCAAGCACAAACAATGTCCACTCAGTATGCACAGTGGAAATCATTAGATGATGGAATAATAAATCAATAGTTGTTAAATCCTTTGAATAATGTACTAAGTTGAATTAACATTTACCTTGCTGATTGGAGCTTCTCAAATATTTATGTGCGTGTGTGTGTGTGTGTGTGTGTGTGTAAATGATCTGATAAAAAGGATAATAATAAATCTAGTTTGTATGTAACTCTCCAGTGTGTGTGCTGCAGGTGAGGGGAAATGTACGGCAGCAGAGATCGAGCTGAAGAAGCAGCAGGCGTTGGAGAGGAGACGCCAGCGGATGAGGTCCGCCCAGAACCACAGAGATCTGACCTGAAGGAGACAAACCACAGAGGGGGACTGCTGACACTATATGTCATCCCAACTGTCTGAGGCTCAAAGCAGAGAAGAGTTTAGCCAGCTGATAATTCACAATCAAGACAGATAAGTCAGTGATGAGTTCTATTATTCAGTGCTTCTGGTTGTACTTCCTGTTTCTAGTGAGCCTAGAAGATTCGATAGGTGGTACTGTCAATCTGTTAAGGCTTGTCCTAATCATTGTAAATTGTTATTATTCACCTATTACTGTTACTACTGGTACCTGGTCTGTCAGACCAGCCTAGCAGATCTGCACATACGGTCACGCAAATCCTTAATCAAAGAGGAACTTCCGCTCTTTTCTTGTTTGTTTGTCACGGAGGGGAGAGGGGGTTATTTGAGTTGTTTTTGTCTCTTTTTGCAGACAGATCTACTACTCTGCTTCAGTAGTGTTTTACTAATAAAGTGTATTATTATTGTTATTGGTGGTTCTGGTTGTTGGTTATACATTCTTGGGGTTCAATGTCCAAACAAAGCAAACTAACACAGGAAACACTACAGACTGGAAGAAACAAGAGAATCACCTGCTCCCAACTCTCTTTAGCTGGTGCAGGTGTAGAACTGAGCATCTTGAAATGTCTCCCTGCATACAGACACACAGATTCCAGTATCTATATGACCGTCCAAAGTATAAACTATGTGAAGCGTCACACTGTCTGCATCATTAGGATTCCTGCTGAGGGATTCTTTGGTGTCTGTAGGTTTCACTGTAAACTGAGTTTCAACAACTTGGAGTATTTTCAGTAGAAATGAATGTAGTACCTGCAGAGGAATTAAAAAATAGTTTGCAGGCTGATAACGAGGAGGAAACTATGAACACTATGATTGGGCCATATGAAGGCACACGGCTTGCTAATGGGCCCAAAGGCCATGTGAGGAAAGTGTCCCGTATGAGATAGTGGTGTGATGGGATGTTACAGTGTAGTTCGTCCTTTCATCTGGTATTTGTGTCCCTGTATAACCTGTGTTATTTGCACACATATTTGCCATCAGTTTTACACTGTTCTGTGTTAAGCTGTTATTACCTTCACCACAGGGAGCGTGTGTGTGTCAGCAGGATCCCCTAACCACTATCAGGTCGAACCTTGGTCAAAGAGGAGCTCAGCAGATTCCAAGGAAGATCCCGGTGTGTATCCTTCATACCTGGTTATATAAATATAAGATGAGATCACATGTTGCCCATCGTCCAATCGTTTCAACTCCTCGCTCGTTATTTGAACAGGTCAGCTGTTCCCTCATAAGGGTATAAACTCAGATAGAACCAAGACTCAGACTGCTGTGTGTTCAAAAAACTACAACTTCACACTGGCAATGGTTAAAGATTAAAACTTTATTCTGAGAGCTTTTAAGGTTGAAATATTACAGCGTTTTACATCAGTAATCAGTTTTTTTACGCCAGCAGTGGCCCAAATACAGTGTAGAGACTCCACAACCTGGAAATGAAATGATATGAAAACTGAACTGTGTAAAAATTTGACCTCCTTAATCTTCGTTACATCCTGACATTTATAACAGGTTTATTTCGATGAAAAGGTCAATTCAGACCAAACTCACTCACACTGGGAGAGAGACGGTCGTAAATATATCCTGACATCCAATGAGCAGTATGCCACGGCTGAAGTAATATTCAGGACATTGTGAATTGTGTTTCCTTTGTTATGTAAGAATGAGTGCTACCTCAGTTTAAACTCCTGTTCGGCCTCCCACACATTTGTACTGACAGTTACACAGCAGAGTGACCGGTTATAAAGTATAACATTCCCTGCTATAGAACTACACTCCTGTGAGTCAACACGTTCAGAGTTCAAAGCGAAGTGACAGCAAATCATGATGAATTTATTGATTTTTCATTCTCTGAAAACTAACCTGGGACGTTTATTTTTCACCCAGGTTCTGTTTCCAGTTTTGGCAATTAGCCCGACATGTTTTTAAGTATGCAGCTTTTGGTGTAAGATGCAATAAAAAAAACAAACAAAAAAGCCCACATTGAGGAGTTTTGGAGTTAAGTTAAGTCAAATTTTTTTCCCACATTTTCTTTGAATTATTCCATCTTTAGCAGGTAAATGACATCATTTTATTTTCACTTTACTTCCTTTTATGCAACCTAAGCCCTCAGAAAAGGGATGATTCATCATTGAAGTGAACTGCATCGCTCATAAAGGAAGCAAAATGTAAAGTATAAGAATAACATGAATTGAAAACATGTAGTGAATAATTACAACGTAAACGATAAAAAGCCATCGTCACGGGGGGCGTCGGCGTTCTTTCACGTTCTTCGGTTCCTTCGGCTCTTCTCGGTCCTCTTCGTGTCTTGTCGGTGCGCGCTCCCGCTCCAACAGCAGCAGCAGCAGGCGGCGGTGGCGGCGCGCCTCTGTAGCGCGGACGGGCGGACGAACGAGCGGACGGACGGACGGACAGACAGGCCCTCCAAACGAGAACCGGACGCTGGTGGACGGACCTCGGTGCGTGAGCTCGGTGCGTGTGATGGAGGTGACGTTTGGATAGAAAGCCGCCATGAAGCTGCTGTTTGTGCTGACGCTCCTGTGGCGCGACGCGGTGTGCGGCTCCCCGAGCGTCCAGATCGGTAGGACCGAATTCTTACCGCCACCGGATCCCTCCTTCATTCATTACTTCCTCCGTTCATCTGTCCCTCTGCAGTCATCTCATCTTTGTCTGTAACACATGTCCTCACCCCTGTCCCTTTTTGTGTCTCTCTCCCATCACCTCTGTCTCTCACTGTCTCTGTCTCTCTCTCTCTCTGTCTGTCTCTCTTTTTCTCTCTCTCTCTCTCTCTCTCTGTCTGTCTCACAGTCTCTCTCTCTCTGTCTGTCTCTCTCTCCCTCTTTCTCTCAGTCTTTCTCCCTCTCTCTTTCCTCCTCTCTCAATGTCTCTCGCTCTCTTATCTCTCTCTCTCTCTCTTCCTCTCATCATCTTCCTTTTCTAAAGTGGCCTCAGTCTCCTCTCCTCCCAGCCCCCACACTCTTTGACAGAAGGCCTGCTTTGGCTACATCTTCTCTATTTTTGTGCATGCATGTACAAAATCTCTCCCCCCTTCTCCCACTCTCTCCTCTTCCTTTCTCTGTCTTTCTTCCTCTTGCCCCCTGGACTCA